>MNCI01025456.1:634330-702419 GCA_015680685.1 Gnetum montanum
AAAAAAAGGGTCAGTTTGTAAAGTGATGTTTAATTGGGGATGTGTTTTATCCCATATGTGTTAGGATTGGGATTTGGTCCTAATGTTTCCTTATAAATAGAAGGCTTGGGGTAGCCTTTAAGGATGTGTTTTTGATGTAGAAGCATTGTATTGAGGTTTTACCTTGGAGACGAGAGTCTAAGATTTGAGATCTATTGAAGTAATAGATTGGGTGCTTGTGAAAGTTATAAGGATGGCTTGTGTCCTTAAGATTTACGCAGAATAGAGAGCAAATCAGCATTATTGTGGAGGTAGGGTAAAAAGGGCCTAAATCACGTAAATCTCTATGTTATGCTATTTTCTTTTGTTGTTTTCATTCTACTTTTATATCAAATGCTTGCTAGAGTTTACAGTAGTTTTTTTTAGTGATTTACAATGTCTATTTGATCTGCTACATCATGATATTTTTTGCCTTTAACATTTTATTTAGATCTACAGTGTTCTAATAATTTCTCTAGAGCTTCTATAGTGTATTTTAAGATATGATCTACTAATTATTTTATTAAAACTATCGCTTCTGATTATAACACTAAGAGGTGAAACTAACCATTGCAATAATTGTCTTCCTAGTTTCAATTGTGAAGTGCAAATGTATGAGTTTTATCATTTTCTCTTTTATGAATTAAGTTGCCTAATGACCAAAAATAAAGAATAAAGTATTTAATTGCTAAATTAATCTAACAATTAGCTAACACTTAACTAATCCTAATGTAAGAATTCATTCCCACTTTTTGTACACATCCTAAACATGTATAGCACTATTGGGTTACCAAACATTAAGCATTATTGGGATTACCAAGCGTTAAATGTATGCTTGAAGTGGACATAGTTATGTTTAGTGTTAAATCGATATTAATTAATTACTGAAAAAAATTAAGGTAGATTGCATGAATATTAAATGCTTAAGTAAATAATTAATCTAGTCTAAGTGCTACAAGGTTTATCAAAAAAGCTCATCTTTATTCCCATCCATACTGAAGTACTTAGGTGCAACAATGCTCAAATAAAGATCTGTATACTCTTTGATTTCTACTGCAGGTGCTTAGAAAATATTCTAACATTTGAGAAGAAAAAATGTAAGCAGTTTGCTACAACTATGAAAGGAATGCCATAAATGTGGTGGGTAGATACACATTTATAGGTGGAAACAGGATGTCCCATCGATGGGTACATGTTAATGAGTCAAAGCCTATGTCGATGGGATGATGTCGATGAGATCCCCTTGACGAGGTTGCATTGACGGCATCCCGTTAATGTGGTCCAATGATTGACTCATCACCACACATAAACCGTATTCAAGTATAATTTACTTGAATAAAGATTCCTATCAACTACTTGACAACACACTGTAGGTGTTCACTTTATTACTAAAACTACAAAAACAAATTGCAATAATCTGGCTAAGGGTTTGAATCAAGAGTTGTGGTTTGTATGCCCAAGTGTTGGTATTTATAGGGTTGCACAAATCCCAAGACATCACATAAACGATGACCTAGGATGAGCTATGATATCATTGATATGATATCATAATGATAAAAAATGGATTTTATCATACCCCCATGTTTGATCGGAAGCTCATCCTTGAGTTAAAAAAATAAGGATAGAGGCCCTTACAAAATTGAAAGGTAGACTTGATGTGACATGACTAACTATTTATATGACTCTTGAATGCCACATTGGTGTTTTTACAAAATGAAAAAGTTGACAATTTGATAAGATAACAAAAAAAAGAAAAAAGAAAAAAAAAACAAAACAAAAAAAAATAAAACAAAACAAAAATTAAAGTAGCTTGATGTATTTCTAAGTTCTAGGTGGTGGAGGCTCTTCTATAAGCTTCTTCCCTTTATCATTAGACTTCTAAAATTGATAATATTTTAGGAGTACTTGAAGTTTCTCTCCCTCTATCCTTGGATCATGTACCTTCCATGCTAATTTTGTAGTGTTTGATGGAGTTCGTACATCCTACGGGCATGGTAGTTGTGGGAACATTTTGTTTGATTTGACATGCCAAGTCACAAACCATCATTGTTCTTTCTCAAAAGCCCTCATTACCTTTCATAAATGTTGATAGTTTGACATTTGACATGTTAGGTTTGTTGCAACATCTTTTTTCCCTTGGTAGCTTGCCTTTACAATCTCAAGTTCAAGGTTTGCAACATGTAACTTTTGCAAGGTGCCTTTTCTATATGTAAATTTCTTCTTGTACATGGCATGTACTATTGCTACATGTTCCTCAAGTTCATTCTACGGTTGTCCTACTATTAACATGGCCAAGTTAGCATATTAGAGAGTTGCTAACCCCATGTATTTGGTTTTGTCCTCAATCTATAGATCTTTGTTTTTTATCTCAGCTTGGTGGATGTGAGCTAAGCTATCCAAGATGGGTTGCTAATCTGGAGTCTGAGCAGTGATCAAATTGATCTTGTCCTTGCCATCTAGATTTCCTTTTCATTTATTTTCTTGGTCCTTGGAATGCCCACTTGGTCCTTCGAATGCTCTTTGAGCTTCTTATGTTGCTTGGCCTCATTTTGCCATGCACTTATCTCTATAGTTAGCTTTTTCCTAATAGCACGTACTTTTTCCATTGATATGATCCTATTCTCTCAGGCTAATCTACTCATGTCTTGGTTAACTCTAATCAATTATTCTTGTAATTGATGAATACTCTCCTCGAGAATATTTTTTTCTTTTATATATCTATCAACCTTGTGTTTTCCATAGTAAGCTTATTATTTTCCTCTTTCAAGGTTATGAGGGCTTTGGCACATGCATATGCTTGTGCTTTAGCAACTGAGGCATTCCACACTACCTTCTATCTTTCCATATCTACATGTATATTGTGGGTAATTAGTTGCCTCACCTAATCAGTTCCAAATTGTTCAAGTTGTTTTGGGGTAATAAGTCATGCAAGATCTCTTATGTCTACTCTGAGAGTTGCTAATTTATTCTATAATCTTTGCACCTCTTTTTCAGCATGCTCTACCCTCATTTTAGCCATCACTATCTTTCCTTTTATGGCTATCAAGTCAGATTGGACTACAGTGATATCACTGTGGATATAAAATAGATTTTGCATGACCAATCTACAGTAGTCTATCTAGGACATATTCATGTTTAGCAAGAGTCATTGAGGTATTAGCTAGCATTTGGGCATTTTTGGCTCCAGAGATATCAATTGGTAGCACAACAAGAACATTGTAGGATTCTTTAATGTGATCAGTTATTACTTCAGCTGCTCTCACTGCATCTTGGTGCTGCATAACCATGACTATGTTACCTTCACTAGTTTCTAGCATTACTTAAAATGATGCAGCATTTCATGAAATTTGTTGTGCCTACTTTTTCTCTCATTTTATTTGCAATGATACTTGCCCACTCATAGTGTCTATTGAAATTTTGGACCTTACCAAGCTTTCTCTAACTTTGTAAAGATTATAGTCCTCCCTTGCTTACTAATTAATTGTATCTATGATTTAATGTAGATGGATCATTGATAGATGGTAGTCTTGTGAAGGTGGTGGAGCTTGTTGTTCTACTTTTTCTCAAACAAGTGTTCAACCATTGGCTCTTGTTTATTTTTGTTGACTGGTAGCTAGAATGTTACTAGTAGGTGTTGGACCTAAAGCTCCGTCAATGCCTATTGGCTTCTCCAGCTGATCTTTCTCTGGTGGTACTAGTTTTGTCATCTCTACAAAGGAGGCATTCTAGGATTTCCTATTTATTTACACAACTTCCTTATTAGGAAGGGAAATGGTAGTGTTGGCTTTTTCATCTTCTACTCCTTGAATTGTCTTTGAATCTCCAGGAAGATTAGATATGCAATGTTGACATTGAACTTGTCCATCAGTATTGCACTTTCTTAGGCTATGTAGGTGAAGATTATATTAAGCCTCTTAGTTTGGAATAAGTGGTAAGTCACAATATTAAAATAAATATTCTCTTATACAATCATTTTACGATAGTCTTTATCTTCCTTACTGTAGGTCCTTTGTAGCCATAATTTCTTAGCATTTGTATTTGATCTTGTTGAGATCTCTGTCATATTGGCCCCTTCATTTAGAATATTCAAGACCTTAGTAATTGTCCCAATGAAGAATTACATGGAGACTCCTTCAATCTTCACTATTTCATCATCCTATTTATTGTTCCAAAACTGATATACTTCTCCTTAGTATCATTCTACATTGTTGGATAATGTTGATAACAAAGGAGACGGCTAGAGTTATTTTTGTATAGCTTCTAGGGAAAACTCCATAAATGGGCCAAATTTTAGTTCCATGATGACTATGAACAATATAGACGTATTTTGAATGAGCTGGAGGCATTTTGTAGACAACCTGAGATGTTGTCCTCATTCAAGTGCTTGTGGCACCTTTGCTTCTGCTTGTGCTGAATGCTCAGTGGTATGAGTTTGTTGGTGAATACTGAATGATTAAGCCTCCTACTTAGCATGTTCAACATATGGAGTCTATTCTCAAAATTAGCCTCTCCCATGATGTCTTGGTATTTTACTACCATGTTGGGAAGGTCCTTCAACAACTGGTCTATTTGAGCCCATCTATAATCATCAAGAGTTTAAGGTTACCAAAGTGTTAAATTGGTTCTTAATGGTTCATAATCCTTCTTGTACTCTTGGTTTGATTAGGTTCTTAGCTTTTCCTATTAGTAATGATCTTTATTATGATTGTAGAGTTGGAAAAATTTCAAAAAGAAACCATTAACTGTTATGCCTTTAATTATTATGACCTTAGGCACTTATCATTTTCTCGCTCATTGTGCCCTTAGATGCTTGGTATGGTTAGTTAGGAGAATTGGTTAAGTTCCTTAGCTTAAATCTAATTAGTTATTTATGATATTCTTATTATATTCTCATATTTATCCTTTATATTGTCTTCCAGGCATTAGGAAATTTTGGCTCAATTATCTAGATGTACACACAATAGTGGCCCCCCCTCCCCCCATGACTAAGTTGAGCACTCTAGGATCAATAGGCTTAAGAATTTCACAAATCAGAGTTATGGTGAGGTAGATATAGCATTAGGAAGTTTGCTTTCTTGCTTTGAAATGGTAGAATGAATAATTTTCTAACTCTCATGCATATTTATACTATTTTTATGGGCATGACATTGTTGATACGACATTATAGCTGCCATGTTGTAGGTCATATGACATCGTAACTATGTCATTTCCCTTGAAAAATTTTAAATTTTTGATGGAAAAATGAGTCAATTGAATGATTTGGAAGATATAAAGACTTTCTAAAGGATCATGGATCATAGTTGATGCTTGAAATGCAAAAACTTGGTGTTCAGAATTCATAAGGATTATAAAATTTTGTGAGATGGATTGAATATTTTTAGTATATGGATGGATTATAAAACTTTGTGAGAAGTGTTCTTTAAGTAATAAAGTATTTGGAAGGCACAAGATGATGTGAAATTGCTCATCAAGTATGAGGTACAAAAGTTATACAAGTGGATCCTCTCCAAAGTGGGCATTAGCCCTTAGTGCTCTTATATAACCATGTCTAAAAGTATCCATAGGTACTCAAGGAGTTGAATGTAAGACATACATGTCTAGAAAAATACACATGTTAATATAGCTAGATTGGAAAAATAACACTATATTATACAAAACTATAAAATTATTATTAAATATACTAGTGAGGTGAAATGGAATGTAGAAGGGATTACAGAAATCAGGATGTAAAGTGTCTTACCATAGGCATAATGAATCATTGTGTGTGGTTAAAGTAATGATTAGCCTTTTCGTACAAGATTCAAACAAGTCCAAACCACTTGTCTAGTGACATCACATGGTTTCATCCCCAACACTAACAACTACAAGACTACCACTATTACAAGCAGTATTACCACTTGGCAATGTAGTTTAAGGAAGAAGTTTATTAATAGCACATTTTTTATTTTTTAGATTTTTGAGAAGTTGCCTACCTTCAAGAATGGGTAACATGTCTTTTTAGTGACATGGTAACGAAAAACGTATTGTACTCTTACTTCCATTTTTTGTTAGAACTCAAGAAAATAATACATCTTTAGCAATAGGATAAAACTCACAATAGTAGTCCCAAAGAATCCATAAGTTCCCTTGATGTCACACCCTTTTCATTCCCACTTGGGTCTTCACTCTTCTATCCAAGCATAATGATCATAATTTTATTTTTAGTTTTATTGTAAAAAGAATATCATTATGGCAATGGTAAGAACCTCTTATTGTTAGAAATGAGTGGATGGATAATATGGTTTCACTACATATAAAATCAATTCTTTATGATTTGATAATATAGGGCAATCTACGCCTTATTTGGACTACATCTTGCTTTATTCCTTGCATTTTATTGAAGAATTAACAAAAATATATACAAGGAAAATAATGGAAATGTATAGAAAAATTATAAAAGATAACAAGAATTGCAAATGTAGTAAGAATGAAAAATTGTAAAAAGAATTTAGAAATGTTAAAGAATAATAAATAATTAAGAAATTGAAAAATATAAAAGTATGGAAAAAATATCAAAGAATATAAAATGGTAATAAGAAAGAAAAAGATTCAGTATGGTACCTACATGTCACTTGAAACACCCCCACAACTATTATTAGAAATAGTTAACTAGAAGATCAAACAAGTAGAGGATGATTTGATGGATTGGATAGAATCCATGGTAGAATCAAGATGTTCATAATAAGGATTAACATGTTGGATATTCACTAGAATGAGCTACTATGGGTTGGCTGGATGGTAAATTTGCATGACACCAAATGGATAGGTTTCCTAAATGATGTATGGTTCTTTCCATAGGGTTTGGGACTTAGCCTTTTGTGGTACATGAGTAGGATTATAGTTTAAGACCTTATTGCTTGGTTGTATTGATACTTGACATATTCTCACATCATGCTTATGATTAGAGTACTTCTTTTGAACTACATTGCTCATAGAGGCTACAAGCCTATTTTCCTCTAAAAGGTTGAGATTTATAAATAATTTTTTTGGGCTAAGCTTAGGTCTAGGTCAAGTTTACTAGTAGTAGCTAGAGTTTGTAGCTCTGCTTGCATTGGAAGAGTAGGTAGTCTACCATAGACTAAACTCATAGGATGAATATCTGATGGAAAGTTCCCATGTAGTTCTATAGCCACACAGAGTATCATTTAATTTAGTGCTCTTATATATCCTAAATTAACTAATTGTTCTAGTTAATATTCTTGTAATTTTTTGGTTAGTTACTTTAGCCTGACTATTTGCTTGGGGATGATATGATGTGGTCAATTTATGGATCATCCCATTAAATGTAGCACTCGTGAGGTGTATTTCATCATCTAAGATGAGCATTCTTGGTATTCTGAATCTATTTACCACATGTTTTAAGAAAAATTTAGCAGTTTTTTTTTTGCTATACAATCCTTAATTGCAACTGCTTCTATCCACTTCGTATAGTAATAAACGATCACTATGATATAAGCTTTACTGTTTAACATCAACATAATGGGTCCCATGAAATTAATTTTGCATATATCAAATGGTTCTAACGACTATATCCATTGCATGACCCTTCATTTCTAGCTGTTATTCCTCCATCATGTTAACATCTCTCACAAGATTGGGTGAAGTTATGTGCATCCCAGAATATAGTAGGCTAGAAGTAGCTGATCATCATTAGCTTAAGTGTTGTCCTACTCCTTGCATAGTGACCACCACATGATCCTTTGTGTGTATCTTGTAGAAATCTCTGTTGATTGTCCTCCAGAACATACCATTGTACTAATCTGTTAGCATAGATTTTATAAAGATTTCCATTTATCTCCATATATCTTTTTACTTTATGGAGGAACTATTCTCTTTATTTCCTACTCCACTTAACAGGAAGTTCTAGCATGGTCAAGTAGGTCATGCAATTAGTAGTCCATAATTTTGCTATTGAGTTAACAATCATTGTTTTCCTTGTGAACAAGCTTTTATTGGGAAACTAATATGATAATAGTTCTTATTAGCCCTATGGTTCTCAACTTAGCCTTGATAAGTAATTTGATACTACATTTTTTGTTCCTTTCTTGTCGATCATGGTGATGTTAAATTCTTATAGTATGACAAGCCATAGGATCACCCTAGGACTCATCACTAGTTTATTCATTAGGAATCTTGTTGTACTATGATATGTATGGAAAAAATGGGATACTTGAGTAGGTAGTATCTAAATTTTTTCAATGTGTACACCATTGCCATAAGCTCCTTTTTTGTGATGGTGTAATTAAGTTGTGCTCTGGTGATGCTTTTGCTAGCACAATGTATGTAATATGACTTCTTTTGATCATCAAGCTTGGTTAATATTGCACCTAGTGCATAATTTGAAGCATTTGTCATCATGTGGAAGGGCATAGACTAATTTAGAGCTCAAAAGATTGGTGTTTTGATTAGTTTCTATTTTAAAGTCTCAAATGACTTCTCACATTGTTTTATCCACTGAAATGGTGCATTTTTCTTTGTTAATTCTACTAATGGTTTTGCTATTTTTGAAAAATTTTCTATAAATCTTTTGAAATATCCTATGTAGCCCTAAAATGACCTAACATATTTGATGGGTTATGGCCTTTGGGTGATGTTTTGCATTACTCTAATCTTCTCTAGATTTACCTCAATCCCCTTTTGTGATACTTTGTATCCAAGAACAATTTCATCTTGGACCATTAGATGGCTTTTTTGCCAATTGAGCTTTAAATTGGTTTCCACACATCTTTTTCATACTTGCTTTAAATGATCCAATGCTTACTTAAATTTTAGCTCATAAGTTGAGAAATCATCAATAAACACCTCTATGACATTGCCTATTTATTTTTGATAGATGCTCAATACTAATCTTTAAAAGGTAGTAAGTGCATTGCATAAACCAAAAGGCATTTGCTTGTATGTGAATGTTCCCCATGGACTGGTGAACATAATCTTTTCATATTCTTCTAGTACAATGAGAATCTAATTATATCCACTATATCCATCAAACAAGCTATAGTATTGATGTCCTGCTATGGTATCTAGGACTTGGTCAATATATGATAAAGGAAAATGGTCTTTGAACATCACAGAGTTCAACAACCAAAAATTAATACATACTCTTCACTTACTAGCTTTCTTTGGAATAATGACCAAAGGTCTAATCCATTCATTGTCTGCAATGGGATGGATGAATCCTACTTTTAATAAATTTTCCAATTCCTATTTCATCACATCTTTAAGCTTAGGATTTAGCCTTCTCTATGGTTTACAGTATGGCTTAATAGCTAGATCTATGTATATCTAATGTTGACAAATTTGTGTATCAATGTCTATTATCTCATCGTAAGGCCATGTGAATGCTATTGGCCATTTTTTGATGACTTTTAATAACCTCTTTTTCTACTCTTTATCTAGGTTGACATTGATGATTACTAAGTTTCTGTTATTTAGAAAGGCATATTCAAACACATCTGGTAGGACTTTTAATTCTAACAGTTTTGGATCAAACTTATCTGGGATCTCAAGTTATCCCCATTCAATATCTTCTTCTTGGCATGAATGTGTATAGGGGTGTTTTCTTATTAACTATCCCAACTTATTTATTTCCTTAATGTAGGTGTTTATAATCTAACTTGGTTGTTCCATGTATATTTTAGATTTTGTTTCTTCATTGGTAACCAGCCACTGGATGCCTTCTTGTTTATTGACTACCACATACAGACATCTACACACACACATTTCTTCTACACATATATTGAATGCTATGTTTCTTTCTTGTTTAATGGCCCATATTTTTAGCACAAAATTATATCCATTATCATTGTATGTGATACATGGAACTCTATGTCATTGAATAATTATAGCTTCATCCTCCTTGGAAATTTCTAAGGACAAATCTCTAATTCCAAGCTTAGCATCCATAGTGATAAGCTAGGCTCTTCCCATCATGATAGGGAACTCTCCCTTGTATTTTTGCACATGAATGTCTAAGAAATCAACAGGATAGAACCAACCATTGATGGTAGTAATGGCATCATCTACCTATCCTATTGGAACCATGATTGATTGATTCATAAGCTCTAATAAGATATTTCTTTTCCTTAGTGATGGAAGATTCTAGGTCTTGTACATGTCTTGTAAAATTAAGTTCACTCCTGATGTAGAATCGAGTAAAGCCTTGTATGGTTTGTGACTTGTTCTTTCAAACTATATCAAGGGACTTCCTGGATCTGTTCTTTTCTAGGGAAGTGCTCCTACCTTTATCTAGTGTGTGACTGTTTGGGTAAGCATGATAGTAGTTAAGTTTGAAGTTGTATAAGATGGAAGCCTAGTGTTCCTTGGAGGAGTATGTGTAGATGGAGTTCTCATCCTTTTGTTGCTCAGTAGTAACTAACTAAACTACGCCCATCATTGGTGCCATTTCATAACAAATTTTAGCAAAGAAGTTGAGTAGAGGCCCTCCTTCTAGAGCTAGAAACTATAACGATGAGAAAAATTGGTGCTGGAAGATTGAGAGATCATATTCTAGAAAATATGACTCATGAATCCATAGGCCTCAAAAAGGATATGAAGTACCTTGAACGGTCTTGCCAGTCACCCAAGGACATGGAAATTCTATTACTAATTTTATGTAAATGTGGATGAACCATAATAATAATAAAGAAAATAATGAAAAATGAGTTCAGAAGCATAAGATTTGAGATGAGATTAAACAAGAGAATAATATTACCAAACAAGAATAAGTCCAAATATTATATTAAATAATGAATGTCAATGAGCATAAGAAAAAAGGGGTTTAAAATATATATTAAGCCTTTAAAGCCTAAGAAACTAATGTGTCTATTGTAGTTTGCTATGTCGAGTAAAGCCTAAGTGTGTCCTATGTAGAATCTACACTTGCTTCTCGATTTGATCTACAAATCTATGAATTCTTTCTCCTAGGATTGCTCTCAAAAAATAGCACTATTGGTACTACAAAAATTGCTAGAATCGTCTACAAAATCTATGTGAATCTTTGCCAAGATTACTTTAAAATAGGTCCTAAATGTGATTTCAAATATGGCATTTATAGGTTCTAAATCCATAACACTTGCATCCATTATAGTTTTGAGCATTACAAATGGCTTCCTAGTCAAAGTGCAACATGTGGACTAAAAGCCCAAGTGCCATACACTGCCTCTAAACACTACCCATCATGTGGAACTACAAAATTCATTGTGTGGAACAAAGGTCCAAATCCCACACATTGACCTCATATGCTACCTAGCATGTGTGACTGCAACATCCATCATGTGGAATAAAGGACCAAATCCCACACATTAACCTCATATCCTATCCATCATGTGCAAATAAGGTGTTCATCATGTGAGATAAAAATGTTAAATCTCATAGTTTGTGGGTCTTTTTAGCTTCCACAAGCTAGCATGCATAGAATTTATAGCTTGTGGAACTTTCTTTAGCATTCTACAAGCTAGAATACATGGCATTTATAGCCTATGAAGCATCCTTAACCTTCATAAACTAAGATGTATGGAATTTGTAGCTTGTGGGCTATAAATCTGATTTTACATTGAGAAACATTTTGAAAATATTGATAGAAGGTAGCAATATAGGATTTTTTAAGGCAAATAAGGAAATTGTATCTGCCTTTATATTTCCACCAAACTAGAATGAAAATTTGAGCTACAAGCTCTTACATTGTAACATGAATTTTCCTTCAAGTGTTTCATAAATGCTTTGGAATATTTCTCTTTTGCTTCATAGGCAACTACTATGTCTTTTTTTAATACCTCATTTTGTGTCAAAGTAACTTCAAACATCATCTTATTATTCCTCAACATTGCACTATAGTTTTCAACTCTGAAGTAATGTCCCACCACATTGTATCTCATGTATAATAGATTATATAAGTTGTTACTCACTATGATAGCATTTATCTTCAAAAGTAAGCTAAGGTCCTTATTTACCATGCCTCTAATCACCACTAGAAAGTCATCTGATTTCATATTTTTAAAATATTTTCAAACATCTTTATTAAATGTTGTTTCTTCTATGAAACTCCTTTCTATTAACATCTTGAAGAAATTAAAGGTCAACTTAAAATATACAACCTTATTTTCAAAGCTAAGGTGTTGCAACACTACTTATAAAATTAATTTTTTTACCATTGTAATATTGTAGCTACAATATCATAGCTCATCCTATGATATCGTTGATGCAATGTCTTGAGATTTGTGTAGCCCTATAAATACCAACACATGGGCATACAAATGACAACTTTTGATTCCAACCCTTAGGCAAATTCTTGTAGTTTTTTTTCATAGTTTTAGTAATAGAGTGAATGCATGTAGTGTGGTGTCAAGTAGTTGACCAAAATATTTATTCAATTAAATTTTACTTAGACACAATTTATGTGCAGCAATAATCAAAGTTGTTTCTCATCATTACAACATTTCTTAGTTTTTGTTATGTTTTACTTAGAATAATTTCTTACTTTCTTTTAGTTAACACTTTACAATTTTAAGCACTTTTCTTTTACCTGTTATTAGTAAGTAGAATGGGTAAAACTAGTTTTAAGCATTAAATGTAGTTATCTACTAACTAAGTAGTGACATTTCTTAATTCTCTCAATAGTAGTTCCACCTAGTAATCCCAATGATAACTACATGAGTCCAACATGTGATCGGTAAACCAGGAATGAATACCTATTACCTTAGGATAGAATAGATCTATATTTTTGTCATTACGTAGGCATAGAACTTATTTCCACTTTCATTATGTTTGCATTTAGGAGTATAATGATCCTTACAACATCACATATCATATGCCTCATTTCAAGTTAAACCATACACTAAGACTTCACTAACTCAAAATGAGAAGGCAATGATCACAAAATTAACATCAACTTCTAGCATAACTGCATTGTCCATCCATAGATTATGATCTAGTCGAATGCATGCACTCATGACTTATATGGTAGAGTGTTGGAATACCTCAACTGCTCATCATTGGTGTTGTTGCTAGGGGTGTGCTAGTGTGTGCTGAGTAGTTGATCTTATATAATTCTTTATATCAAGAACCACAAAGTTTGTCCTTTACACCTTTAATCAATCCTAATAACACATACATCTAAGCATCAAATACAAAATATGGCTTTAACCCTTAAAGAGAAGTTATCACCTTCCAAAGAGCTATAAAAGAGTAATAATTAAACACACAATGATGAAGACTAGAGTGTGCCTATGGAAACAAGGATCTCATATGCTCATACCAATTCCTATTATCATGATTTTGCATTCATCTTTCATCAAGATATGTAGCTAAGGTGGAGAGACTTGTAGGGAAACATTGTTTTACCTCCAAAGTATTCAGCACCATCTATGCTTCAAGCAACCTCAATAGGAATAAATATAAGCCATGCAGAAGAAGGGTATCATGTGACCAAATGCATGACCAAGTTGTATCAACCCACAAAGGTGTAAGTATGAAGATATGTTGCTTAGATACAAGGCATAAAAATATCAAGAAAAAGAAAATCAATCCAAATGTTATCCTAGAGGAGATTAATGACAATGCATTCTTAACAGAGAAACTTCACCATAATCATGAAGCTCACTCACATACATGTATGATTTGTCTAGAAGAATCTATCAAGGTATAATTGCATGTGAACTTCATAGAAACACCAAGAAGAGAGGTAAAAGACTCTAAACATAGATAGGGCTCAAGGCCTAGAGTTTCTATGGAATCACAAAGGGATGAATTCTAGAGTCACAAAAGAAGAACCAACTAGCATTGTTCTCCAACTGCTTCATCTTCCTTCTTAGGTACCCCTACGCTCAACCATATGAATACGAGCGTTTCACGCACGATCCAGTCAAATTCCAAGGACTAAGTACCTATGCGCCTTTGTGGAACAATAACGGGTTGGTTAATCGTTGTCTTCCCAAACTTACTTGTATGTCACGGTTGTATGGTTAAGTAAGCTTGAGGCATATGAATTTTATAGTTTTTATGTGTTTTATATCCTATGCTAGTAAGGAAGGGGAGAGAAATAACTAAGTAACTAATCTAATTTAACTACTCATTAACTAAGTTCTAATTACTCCTAACACTAGTATCCATTCCCACTTGCTGTACACATCCTGAACCAGTGCAACACTAATGGGATTACCAAACACTAATCGTCACTGGGCTACCAAGCGCTACACGCATGCTCGAAGCGGTCGTACTGAGTGTATTTAACTAAGAGAGTTGTAGGGTGAGATAAATCATTAATCAACTAGGAAAGCATTAAATAATAATTAGCACTAATTAATCTATTCTAAATGCTGCAAGGTTTATCATAAAGTTCATCTTTATTGCCATACACAAAGTGTGCTCAGGTACACAATGCTCGAATAAAGAGCTGTTCACTCTATGACTCCTATTGTGGGCATGCAAAAATAATTCTAACTTTGGAGGGAAAATGGCAAGAGTTCAACTAAGGAACTAACTGTATAATGTAAAAACTAAGGGTTCCACCTCTTATTTATAGGTGAGGGGATAGGCCCTGATATCAGGTATCCAACATCGCATGGTTGGATCCGATATCACAAACCTGATATCATGGATGTGATATTGCAGCCCTGATATCACGGTTCATCACAAGTGAAGAAGAGGAGGAACAAGTTTTGTACAAAACATTGTGTAGGTATGGGATTATTGACTGACATACAAACTAACTCAAATGGAACAAACAGAGTCTAAGTGTCCAAGTGTACGAAGTTGCAATCTTTACAAAATTGGATGTTCATGATAAGAGAAGTAAACACCCTGGATAAAATTGACATCCAACACCTCTTAGCACCTGAAGAGTGAGAGAGAAGATCCAATGATCATGAATGGGCCTCATTGTGTGGTATTGCTACATCATCCTTGGTGAAGATAGTCCCGCTTCTAGTCCATGCTTCCCACTAAAATCACAACAGAATTGTGAATTAGTATGCAATGTGTAAGACTTAGCTATTAAATGTTTTGTCTCATTAGTAGTTACACTCAACTAGGTTGTGATTGTGGTAGATTAATTCCTTTAGAAGTGTTAGTGGGAAGGTTGACAAATAGGATAAAATAGATAAGCAATCCATTAAATTTGAAAAAGTTTAATACAAGGTAATATCTGAAGAGGATGTAAGAATTCACAACAATAAAAAGAAAATTTCACTAAAAAATGTTGTGAAGATGTGCACAATTAGATGTCATTAATGAGGTAAATAAAAGGATTTGATTGTAAGAGTGTCTAAGGGTAAAGAACTTAATTAATTCAACCAAAACATATGCAAGTGGGTCCTCCCCAAAGTAGGCACAAGCTTCTTATGCCCTTACGTAACTTCAAACCAAAGAGTCCATGGGCTTCGAGGATGATTAATGGTTATGGAAGGTTAAGTATAAAAACCTAGAAGAAACTACCTAAGAATTTTGACACATAAAACTAAGACATCAAATAAAAACATGAAACTAGCAGTGAGGTGAGACATGAAAAGCATAGATGGATGAGAGAGAGCAGAATGGAGTTCTTGATTAAGGTCACATGAAGTCCCTTGTGGATTTTATGGTTAAATGACTTGATAAGATCCATCACTAGTCTAGACCAAAATCAACCTCGTTCAATGACTTTGCATAGCCATTCTAAGACTAGTCTATCTCCTTAAGACAAAAGAGTGCTCCCATATAACAACCACCATTCCTTATTAAAGAAGAAAAGAGAAGTAGGAAGTGAGGAAGGGCCTTAGTTAGAGGGGACCTTTAGGCATGGGTAACATGTCTTTCTAGTCCCATAATTAGTGATTGTAGCCCATTTATTTTGTCTAAGGGGTGTGCTTTAAATTCTCATCAATTTTTTTTGAAATGGAAACCACACGATGCAAATACGTATGCTTTTATTTTTTCTAAGGGGTGTGCTTTGAATTTCCATCATTTTTTTTTTGAAATGGGAACCACACCATGCAAATACTTATTCAACTTCCTTTTATTGGTTCACACAGAATAGTAAGAAGTCCATGAAAACACATATGCATCTAGGCAAACGAAAAGGCACAAAGAATACCAATTCCCCTTGAAGTCACACCTTGTTCAATCCTTTGAATTCTTTCCAATTCTAAAAACTACCAATGTCACAAATTTGTTAAAGTTTTATTAATGAAAAAGGTACTACATGTTTCTAGAACAAGGAAAACCATAGAGTTTGTGGATGGGTGGATGCTGTGGACTCACTTCTTGTTGCATGAAAAAGAAACCATGTCCTAATCATCCATAATGAAATTCAAAGCTAAAATATAGACACCAATAATCAAATAAAAAAATAGTACATACCACTATCAAGCAATGCATTACCACTGTACCTGGCACTTATTAACAAAAATTTAGAAAATCACACCAAAATAAAATAAAATAAAATATAAAAGAAAGTGTAAGATATTCAAGAAATAGAAAATGTACTAATGATTGTGTAAAAAAAAAATTAGAAAATATTAATAACATGAAAACAAGAAGATCTAAAATAAAGAATGTGTAAGACAAAAATTTGTAACACGAAAAGATGAAAAACACTTAAGAATCCTGAAGATTAGAATGGGGCATGACCCCCACAACTAAACATTTTGTCATGACAATGATTAATAAGTGGATAAACAAGATCCATGCATGTATGAAACATTGGTGACTGTTCATGCCCCAGCCATTGGGTGCTTGTTTATGGTGTGGTGGTTGGGTAGAAAAATTGTTGGTTCCACACTTGATGGTTAAATGTATGATGGGTTGGGGTATGAGATGTCTTAACATTATGGATGGATGGCCCATGGTTGCACCCTTGATCATGACATGGTATGCATGGATTTATTTGTCTCCTCACATTGTTAGATTCATTGTTTGGATTTGGGATTGGAGTACTGATGGATGATGGACCTTGTGTATGATTAGAGGACGTTGGTTGAGACAAGGAAGGTGGTGCACCATATTGGCCTTGTGCTGGCTCGAATGATATGGTGGGTCCATGCATGGTTTGCTTTGGCTTACAGCCTTTCCTCTAGAAGGGATGTTTCCTATGTTGCTATTGAGACCCATTGGTATCAGCATGTTTATGCACATTGGTAGCACAAGTGGAATTTGTTTGTTGATATTGTGGTGTCAACCCTTCTTATGTTGTTGATGGTGGCATATAATGAGGTGGAGTGTGAGAATATCGAGGGTAGGATGAATGGTAAGAGGTACAACGTGGTGATCACCTAGGGGATGTTATGGGTTGATGGTACTTGGGAGAGTGGTAGTGGAAATTTGAAGTAGAGGATGTGGAACTTGTTGGAGAAACAAGGTGTTGAACATAATATCCATATAGTTTCAACTAGTAGAAAGGATAGTGTTGATTTGGTGGTAGTCCCACATCTTCCCCCCCCCCCCCCCCCCCCCCCCCCCCCACCACTATGGTTGTTGCCACCACAGTTGATGACCATGTTGAGGTTGGTAATAAGTCCTCCTAGTATGGTACGATCAATTGTGGGACTATCTATAATTACCTTGTGGATGAGGAAATCTCCTGGGCACGTGCTTTTGCATAAAATTTTTATTTAGGGCACCTACCCAATACCCCTACAGATGAAACAAGACTGGGCAATGGCCCTTTGAATGGTCATATATGTAGATGCTACATCCATTATCTTCATCTATGATTGAGTCTATAGTCTCACTTTCTTCAACCATTTTTCACGTTTGCTAAAAAGTGTTCCTAGCTATTTCTTAGTTCTGTATCCTTTGTTAATTGTGATTGCCTGGCTTATTTTTCATGATCCTCTTCTCGACCATCTCAATGAGAGTTGTAACATTTTCATATATCCATTTGGACATCCTATTAAAATTTTCTTCAAGTTCATCAATAAACTCCTATATTGGCAAGGTTTGTTTTGGAATCACCTTATCAAGAGTGGTTTCATTCTTCTTACCATAGATCTAGACCTCCTTCTATTGAGGGGTTGGGTCCCATCGATGTTTCTCAACATTCTCCCATTTGCATATCTCTCCTTATTCTTTTTTCACATGCTCTATTAGTTCTTGAATTTGATGGACTTGGAGCTCGTATAATTGCCCTGGGGCACACATCCCAAGGGTCTCCATTATTTCATTACGAAGCCCATCTATGATGTGGAAAATTTGCCTCTCCTTGGAGAAATCATGACCTAGGAATCTATATAATAAGGCATAATATCTATCTAAGGCCATGTCCAATGGTTCATGTTTTTCTTGCTTCCATTCTTGGATCTATCTCCTCAAATTGGACACTCTTGTAGAGGTTTGGTATTTCTCATTGAATAGCTTCAACATTGTGGACCATTGTTGGATTGAATTTGGTCTCAACAATCTATACCACACTTTGGCTCTATCAATTAGTGTCCTAGGAAAGATATTAAGCTTTTCCCACCTACTTTCAATGTTGTAGAAAGCATAGGCATCATGGAAGACTTATAAATGATGTTGTGGATCTAAATCATAGCCTCTTGCAAATTTAGGAATATTGTTCATATCAAGCTTGGATAGGAAACTCTTTTTGCGATGCCTATGAGATATCTTAATGGCCTCTATTATTTGCATTAGGCTCTTAGTGGCCAATAAAGGTTCATCGTTATCAAACAAAAATGTGAGGGAAATGCCTATCTCTATTTGTTTGATTTTGATGATGTTGTTTGTGATCTTTCTTGTGGGTTTGATTTCGATTTCTAGTCCAACCCTTTAGTGGAGCTCTATCTCTATACCTATGTTCATCTTCATCAGAAATAGACATTGAAAGGAAAGAGGAAGATGAGGAACTAAAAGAATTACCATGGCTTCTATGGTGTTCTTTGGGGTCCTTTAGTATATCGTTTCTAGTTTTTGAGGAGTTCTTAGGCCTTGAGGCCTTCCCTAGTTTAGGACTTATATCATCTCCTCCAAGAATATCTACCTTGGGTGAATGTAGTCTTTGAGTGTCATCAGGGTGGTCATGATCATAAGAAATCCCTACATAAGGTTGGTCACTCCAATTTTCTTCATCATCTATCTCATTATTTCTCCAATGAATTTATTTACTATATAGTGCATTGTCACTTCAGTGTGAGAGAGACATTGTTGTTGGTTTGTGGTGTGTGTGAATTAATATATTCTAAAAGATATATCGTTAATACCTTTACAGTGATCTTTTATAATATAACTAATGTAGATAACTGGCACCATCCCCAACAACAGTGCCAATGATGAGTGACGAGGTACCTCTATGCCCAACCATACGAATCACAAGTGTTCATGCATAGTTCGATCAAATTCCATGGATGGGACTAGTTGTGGCATCTAGATCGTTATGCAGTTCACTATCTTCCCACTTGGACTAGTGGTAGCTTTGTCACGTATGATTTAGTCCAAATTGAGGCATATAATTTTTCTCATTTTATGTTTTATAAGTTTAATCACCTACAATAGGAATGAAAGTTAAAGTAATTTAAGATCTAATTCATCTATTGCCTAGCTAGCCTAACACAAGTACCTATCCCACTTTCCTGGACACATCCTGAACACATATAGCATTACTGGACTACCAAACATTAAGCATTGCTAGGTTACCAAACACTATATGTATGCTCGAAGTTGTCGTGCTTGTGTTCATTAACAACTAAAAATTAATTACTTAATTGAAATGCATTAAAGTAAAGTGCATTAAAGGAAACATTAATTTATTCTCAATGCTACAAGGATTTTCAAAAGAGTTTGCTTTTATTCCCATCACACTGCTGTGTTCAGGTACATCAATGTTCAAACAAAGATTCATACACACTTAGACTCCTACTGTGGGCACTCAAAAAATATTCTAACTCTAGAAAAAACAAATTGCAAGAGCTTCACTACTCTGACTGGAAAAACTATGAAAAACTCATGCCAAATTAGGAGCCCAGGTGCTATATTTATAGGCTAGCATATACCCCCCAACGTTAGAGTAGCTGAAAAAATGCACTCCATCAATGTGCATTTGGACACACAATTTGTATATATTTTAACTCTATACTTTCAATATTTTATCATCATAATAAAGTTTATAGTTTATTTTATGATTAATTTTTGTGCTTCCTCTTCAATTGGATCTACATTTTCATTTAATTTAATCACATTGTTTATACTCCTAAAGTTTCTTATTGATCGACAAGACCATCCATGACACCTTGGATCCTCTTTCTTGGAGGCCCTTGGGATCCAAGGTTAAACTATTCATAAGAGATTTTTGGTTTTCCCAAAACTAAATTTTTCTGGTGCAAGAGTTAGTCATGCTACATTTTTGTTATCTTGGTTATAGCATTGTAGTTATTTATTTTTAGCTATCATATTCTTTGAAGACTACGTACAATTTTTGTTGTTAATTATTGCACACTATAACCATGGCTATGGGACATTATTGTTATTTTTTTGTTATAGTTATTTTATCACATAGTGTAACTATGGCTGTTGGTATGGACATTTTGGCTATAAAAATATTATTTAAAAAAAATTTTAATTCATTTATTTTATGTTTTTCTTACATAAAAGATCTATGCATTAGAACAATAAGGTTACAAGGAAAAGTCTGACAGTAAAACAATAAATTTCCAAGATAAAGTGTAACAGGTTATAATGTAATAATAAAAGGGAAGTGATAGCATTACTAATTTTAGGCCCTAATGGGCCACTAGTTTAAGGCCTTGGCAGACCATGTTTTGGTTTTATGTTTAAAAGTTTTTATGAAGTTTTATGGTTTTGCATTTTTTATGGCATTTTGTATTTTTAAAGGAAAACACAAAAGGGGAAAAAGCATAAACCATAAACTGGATGCAAGAATGTAAGTTAAAGGCTACATATCAAACTAGTAAGTAAGACATAATAAGACTAGAAAATTTGTAAAGCAATGCAAATAAAACTTGAGAACTAGGATAAAAAGTAAAAGGCTATATGTTATATTACATGGTTGAATCATTAGAAGGTATACTTAATCATGCAACTATTTCCCAATCTTTGTAAGATTAGGGAATGTGTAAGGTCTTTGTTGCACGATCCTATACTTCTAGTTATTATCACTAACAACATTAAATGGGAGCTCTTCCCATGGTTTGTTCAAGCTTGATTATTTTTTATCTTAGCTTGGTTTACATCATTGTGCCTCTCAACTTCATTTTTGATAGTAGGAGTTTCTTCCTAAAACTTCACTTCAAATCCTTGTTCCACGTCAACATTGTTGACCAACAAGGGAACTACACCATCTATGTGGATTATGATTTTACATTCCTTTTAAGGTAGGTAAATTTCTTGATGTATAGGGGATGAGACCACTCTTAGTTTAGCTAACTAGGGTCTTCTTAGGTTTAGGTTAAACCTTGTTATATCCTCCACCATTAATAAATTGGTAGATGTAGGGAATTGCTCCATAGCAACAAAGTCTAACGAAATAGATCCTCTCCCCACTACCCATGATCCATTGAATGATTTGAGAGTAGAAGTCGAAGTGCTTTATATGTGTTCTACCAAGCCTAAATGCTCAATAATGATAAAGGATATAACATTTGTAGTTACTTCATCATTAACATGTACCTGATTTACTTTGTATTTCCCAACTCTTATAGTTATAAAGAGAGAAGCCCTCGTTACCTCATCACCTTGTGGGTTGATCTTTATCTTACTATCACAAAACACTAAGGTAGCTAACTTTGTCTCTTCCCTAAGTGAAAGTGGAACCATCACTACATGAATGGATTATTCGTTGCTAGGAATGTCTTCACTAATAAGAATAAAGGTCAAAATCTTGACTAAGGCTTTGCAACGAGTAGAGGAGGTCACCACTAGGTCATATAAGGTTAAAGAGATATTTTTTTGTTTGATTGAAAGCTTGACTTATTCAATGATAGTGAGGAAGTCTTTGTTATTGTTTGATGTTTTTTCATTCTTATTGCCTTTCACTTTCTCCATTCTATCTAAGATTTTGACCTCATGCTTTAGCATTTGTGGCATGGACTCGTTCCCTTTCTCTTATTTTTTGTTGTCCTTCCTAAGTTGACTTGTTGAAGTAGCTTGAGCATTGAAGCCTATGAGAATAACTAAGATAGACAAAGGATTCAATAGGCCTACCCTCTTTCACAACTTATGTTGTTTACTATCCTTAGTCCTAGGCTTATGAGCTATATTCTTATGTTGTTTGGTTGGTGATTTTTTGTTATCTAGCTACCAAGAGATTGTTGCATTGATCACCACAGAATGATGTTGGTCAACTTGGATTTTAGGTTTAGTGGTAGTGGGAAGGGGCACTCTAATGACAAATGGTTCTTTAGAAGGTGTAGGTGATGGCATCCTTATGACAAAAGGCATCCTTAAACTTGATGAATTTGAAGGATCCCTTTCATCACAAGGAAGTACCTGAATCATAAATGACTTCATGGTAGGTTGAGGATTATTGCTAATGTTAAGAACTACTATTTTATAGAGAATATTATTAGCATTTAATGGATATTTGTATACCTACATGTGTTGGTTTTGAGGTTTAACCATATTTGACACATCTAGTACCAATTCACCATGATCTAGAATTTTTTATAAATCATCCTTTAACACCAAGTGAAAATATGTATCATGGTTAGGAAGTTGGTGGTAGTGGTGGAATTTTTTTAGCTTGAAGTATTTAAGCATAGATGGATCATCCTTGGTTATAACAGTGGGATCTTTAGTGATCTCACATAAATTGTCATGCCTCTTACGGGTTGTTTTGATCATTTCTTTGTATTGGATATGACCACTTTTGAGTAACTAGTCAAGAAGCTCAAATGGTTTCAAGGGAAATTTTGTACATTTGGAATGATCCTTTCTCTCAAAGTTAGACCTAGATTGGTTGGATGTAGAGGCACCCAATGTTGAAGGTTGAGTAGTCATAGCAAGGATCTTTAGTTGAGTTGTCTTTGTTCCCTAGGTGATTTTTGTTTCTTTGGCCACATTGGCCATGACTACATGGTTTTATTTTCCTTTATCCATATCCTTTCTTGTATGTTGATTCTTGTATGTTATGTAGGTAGGATCATCGCTGGCTTCAGTAGCATCCTCTATGCTTTTCATTTGGGAGAAGGCTTGGCTAAGTGATAGTGGGTATAGGTTGTATAGTTTAGACTTAATAAAGTCATTAACCATCCCCTTGAAGATGGCTAGAAGATGAGTCTCAACTATGGGTTCAGGATTCTCATTTAGGAGAGCATTCCATCATTGTATAAACTTATGTACAAGTTTAAGGGGCCCTTGTTTGATCTTCATCAATTGATCAATTGTTGTATTAGGTTTCAAGTTATACTTGAAACTATTAATGAACTATGAAATCCAATCCTCTAGTGAGGTAATGAATCATCTAGGTAATACACAGTACCAATCCAAGGCTTTCACAAAGAGGAATGTAGGGAAGACACACATAACAAATGTGAGACCAAGCTTGTAATAACAAGCACCTAGAATAAAAGGCCATAAAGTATGATCTAGGATCATCCTTACTATTATAGTTGGTGAATTGTGAGATGGAAATGTAGATGAAAAGGATTATCTATGGGATAGTGGGGCTAATGGAGTCATCTTGGTAGAAGTCCATTATCTTCACTATTTAAGTAGTGCTAGGTTTGACCTTTCACAACTCTTTGGTAAGGTCTTAGATCATTTGAAAGGCTTGATCCAAGCCTTGAGGCATTCCTGTAGGTTGTAGTATATGTACAACTATTTGTGATAGGGGTTAATAGGCTTGGTATCATGCAATGAGCATTGGTATTGATGGAAGAGTTTGGGTAATCATGGTAGCTAAAGGTTTAAATAAAGAAAATGATGTTTGAGTTGGGTTTTGAGGTATGAAGGGAATGAAGGAAGTGTAAGAGGCTTGTGTAACTTAGAGCCCTAAAGAGGATCCCACTAGTCTAATGAAGGGAGGTGATGTTGTAGATACCACTGGGGCTAGATGAACAAAGTAAGGTTGCATGGTGAAGAACATTGACAAGAAATATGATGTAGAGTGAGACACATTTTGAGGTTGGTGCATGACAATGATAGGTGCAAGGGTGAACATGATGAATACACAAGGGACTAAGGCACCTAACCCACATGAGATCTCAGGGATACCAAACTAGGGATGGTTAGTTGGGGAGTAGATTGTTGAAAGAGGTTTTCAATGAAATTATCTAGCTCTTATTCTTCCTTGAACTTGTGTTGTTCTTCTTGGTCTTGCTCTGACTTAATTTCATCACTCAACTCATCTATGTCCATAATCTACACTAACATGCATGTATGCAACTCTATTAACTTTATTTGGTCATAGAAGAAAGGGATGTACTCATTTTGGTTTTGGTGGATTATCTCAAACTTGTGTTTGGATTCATATTCCATATACAGGATGAGAAGTTCTTCATGGATCTTAGCATAGATGAAGTTCTAGTATTCTTCATCTATGTTTAAATAGAAAGGGTCTACACCAAGTCTCCTAAGAGATTTTCTACACTCTACAGCCACTGAATCCTTACAATCATATATACGGATAGCTTCTTCACTAGGGATCATGTATGTTATATTAAGGGGTAATATCGTAGAGTAGAAGAAAGGCATAAACAAAGTGTTAAAACAAGTGATAGGCTAAAAGGCTTAGCATATGAACTGTTCAACATATGATACTACTTAGCATGTGAGAGTCTCAACATATGGAGTAATCTCAGCCTTAACCACTACATAGTAGAAATTTTTCTTTAAAATTTATTAAAGGAAAATGGCTGATTAAAATGTGGTAGTGGAAGCAAGGATTTCTATGTAGACTACAACTACAAGGATAGTGTAAGTGGTTGTGGTAGTGTTATGCATTGCATTGAAAGAAAATTAATTCTTACATTTTAAAAATGTAGGGAATGATGGTAGCATTACAAATTGTAGTGGAAAAATTTAATGAAAAAAATATTTGAACTAAGTTGCTAGCTACATACTAAGTTTTTGTGATCACCCAACCAAAGTTTGTACTATAGTTTACATGCTAGGTTGTAGGAAAATCCAAAACAAAATTTTTGCAAAGTTAAAAAGCTAAAATATATTGTAGGTTATATGCTAGCCTTTGTGCACATCCAAAATCTAATTTTAATAAAGTAAAAAGTTCAAGTTTGTTGGAGGCTATACACTAAATTTTATAAAATGTAGCTCCCAATGGAAAAAAGCAAAGCTTGTGAAACTCATTGAGGATCATTGAACTTAGAAGAAAAAGGAAAAGGGGGGTGGGGTTGCGGTGGGTTGTATTGTTTTGTGTGGGGGATGAATAAGTTCCCAAAATCAAAATTTATAGCCACAAATGTCACATCAAAAATTACATAGTTTTCCAACTTGGGTACTCCACAATCAAAGGGTAGTTCACTTGCACACCTTTGGACTTTTTTTTCCTCAAAATGTCGTTTGAAGGATACCACACCTTGTACAAGCTCTAAGCTCTATTCTAAAGTGATTCATCACTGTGAATCCACTTAACCGCGCAAGATCTCGACAAGCTTAGAATGTGATTTCTAGGATCCCACAACCTTTACAACTTGAGCTCCACTCTGGAGTATTGTGACACTACACCAACACTCAATCACGTATGATCTTGACAAGCTTAAGAAAATGCCTTCTCGCAAGAAGCACATTAACCCCAAGGAGACAATAAGAAAGAGAAAAAAAATTTATAGGGAAAGGGTGCAACTGATTTGTTGGTCCTTGTACTTTGAGGTACAGTACCAAAGCACTACAACAGTACAAAAGATGGCACAATGAAGTACATAAATACAATAGAATAATGTTCACAATGATTACTTGATGTTGACACTTTCTTGTACACAAAAAATTTCTTTTTTTCTAAGAGAATAAAGTCTTCTTATAACCTTGAAGTTTTTGAAATCACCTTGGAATTTATGCAATGACTATCTAATGGCTAGGGAAGATGTCTTCTTCAAGATTGAGACATCTCACTACACAGACTTCAATTCAGGGGAGATGTCTCTTCACCAAAGGAGGCATCTTCATGGAGATGTCTTCTCTAGACATAAGACATCTACTATTTTTGAAAGATATCTTCCTTAGATCTTCTTTACTTTGGCCAAGACGTTTTCTCTGGATCTTTTTTACTTTAGCCAAGATGTTTTCTTTGGACCTTCTTCACTTTAGCCAAGATGTCTTTTGCTTCTGGGAGACATCTTCTCAACTTTTGGGCTTTACTTCTTGAGGCTTCCTTTCATTGATTTGGCTCATCCCCAATCTTAGGAACTTCTTCATTTTGTTGTAGTCTTCATCTTTGTCTTATTCTCCTTGAGTACATGTTGTCCCCACTATGAAAAATCTTTCATTCCTTGAGTCCTCATTTATGCTTGCAAAATCATGACATCCACAACATTTTATATTCTCCATTTTTGTTAAGGTTTTGACCTACCAAAAGGTCAAAACTCATTACAAGCTATACATTGAATTTTAGAAAATCCAACACTTGACGAAAAGTAAAGAAATGGCCAAGCTTGTTACAAGTTATATGCTAGGCTTTAGGAAATCCTAGTATTTGGTGGAAAAATAAAAAAATGGTCAAAATTATTGCAAGTTATACACTAGGCTTTAGGAAAGTCCAACACATGACAAAAAAATTAGAATAAAGAAAAACTATTTTTAGGTCACATGCAAGGCTTTGAGAAAGCATAACATCAATTTTAAAATTAAAAAAGAAAGCCTAAACAATTTACATGCACATCGCTCATTTTGGTGAAAAACACAAAATATATTTTTGTAAGTTGCAGGTACAACACTGGTTTTGGTAACACCCAAAACAAATTTTTGGTTTTAGGTTTGAAAGCTAAAGCCAATACTAACGAAAAAAATTTTACAAGTAGTTTTTGCAAAAAAAGGTAAGCAAAGACCCTCCTTCAACATTAGAAAACTGTAGCACCTAGAAAATGTGGTGTTAGAACTCTAAAAATTTGAGCACAAAATAATTTTTTCCTTGGATCCATGGATGATGAGCGATGAAGGGTACCCCTATGCCCAACCATATGAATCACAAAGCACTCATGTATGATTTAGTTGAATTCTATGGACTCTATGTCTTTCGGAAAACTAGTCTTCTAGGAAGTAAACCTTGTCCTAATAACCATTTGTTGTCTTCTCAATTATACTTGTGATGTATAAAGGTATGATTAAGTGTAATTGAGGCATATGATTTTTATTATTTTATGTTTTATGCTTTTGGTTCTTAAAATAGGACATTGGAGTATTTTAATAACTAATTTAATTTAACTAATTAACTAATCTCTAACTGGTCCTGACCTAAGCATCTAGTCCCACTTTCTATTCACATCATGAACCCATGTATTCACTGCTAACAAGGTTCTTGGTAGCAAATCTCTGATTAGTGTATTTTTCCTTGAGTAGCTTGAGTTCCATGTTTGCAACCACAAGCTTTTGCTTAGTGTCCATTTGGTGCTTGAAGTTGACCTCGTACAAAAAGTATGAGCTTGCCACTTGCTTCTCCAATTCTAATCATGATCATCCAGTAGTCAACATAGGCAAATTTTCATATCAAAGATTGGCTAACTTCATGTATTTTGTAATTTTCTCAATCTACAACTCCTTCATGCAAATTTCTACCTTATTGTAGGCATCTATCCCATCAATGATAGGTTGCCACAATTCTCTTCATTGCTGGAGTTGTTGGAAAGTTTCATTTAATTTTTTCTTCACCAACTAGATGTTCTTTTCATTAACTTCTATTTGTCGAATGACCTGATTTCTATAATGATCCTTGACTCTATCAAATTTGAGAGCATCTGATTTCCCGATGGCTACCTTTATTGTATTCTTCTAGCAAAGGGCATGGATCTCCTTCATGGAGAGCTTTCTATTTTTAGCTGCTAATCACCTTAGTTCTATGTTTGCATTAGTTAGTTTCTCTTACTATTGATGCATAAAGTTGATCAAATATTGTTTATGGTAATCAACATTTCATATGTGATGGTTCTTTGCAGTTAGTTGCACATTCTCCTAGTAGGTTAAACCCAAGGCCTTTTGAATTTTGTGCTATGTAGCCTCTACCAAGGATTGGTAAAACACCACCATCTCCATTACACCTTCAATCCCTTTCAATCAAGTGTGAAGTTGTTTAAGAGATTCATCTTTTGTTAATGCCAAGTTGAGAAATGCAAGGTCAAAAATTTAGGCTCTTAATTCAACAAATTCAATATCCAAGCATTTTTCAACTCCTTGGCAGTTTTGAGTTGCCATTCCAAGATGATGTTTTTGCCCCTTTCCTCTGGCAGCTCTAACTGGGTTGTAGTAATAGTATTTAGAATATCAAAGACATCCAAAAGTGGTTGCCTGGTTCGCACTAGTTTGTCCAGAAATTCTTTATGTTGTGCTATACTTGATCTACCTCTTATGGTCCCTATGGACATCTGCACATCTTTGAATATAGTGATGTTTGATACAAACATCGTAGGTGCATTGAGTGCTTTGACAATCTTATCAACAACCACCTCTGCTGCTGTCTCCTACCCTTAGTGTTGCATCATTAGCATTATTTCCTTCATGCCTTTCTCCAAGTATATTGAGAAGGTCACAAAGCTGCCAAAAATTTCTGGGAGTGGTGGCTATTCTACAAGAGATACCATGACCTCTTTAGAGCTAAGATTTGACCTTGTGGATAATTGCCTTCTTTGGGTTGAGATAATGGATCCACCTCCCACCATCACGTTGACTATTTGGGCCACCTCATTTAGGTGACTCATCGCTAACTAATACATAGATAGATGCCTACCACTCATGCCTTCTTGTTGCTTTTATTCGTTCAAGAGCCATTCTCAGTATTTGTGCAACCATTGGGCTATTACAGCGATTTCTAGCACAATTGTTTGAATGGCAAGTGGAGGTGGTGGCTGCTACTTCTCTTCTTGAATTATCATTGTAGGCATCTTATTTTTCATCATCTCCTCCCAATTAGTGATCAGATCACACCTAACAGCATTGTTTATATAACAGACTATTCCTTCCCTCCGACAGATTTTTCTAGTGAGGCATGAAAAGGGGAGTGCCTTCCTTCCATGTTCATTATCTTTAAATCACTTCTACATCTCTAGATAGATCAGCTATGGAAAGTTAATAGGAAATCTCCCACTCAGAGTAGCACATGCATGGGCAAAAAAGATGGTGACCTTGCTTGGCCTTACCATGGGATTTAGGTGGAAGGTCATAGTCTTATAGTGCATCCTTTCTACTAGTGTGACTACTCCAAACTTCTTATGGTCAATACCATAGCACCATTGCATCCATTCGTTCTTGATGTTGGGGTTTGCCTACATTAGAATCTCAATGAGATTTACCCCTATTTCTTACAACGTAAGCACTTTAGCAATGGCCTACATCAAGTAGGACACAGAGATGTCCTTGATTTTGACCACTAAACTGGCCTACTTGTTATTCCAAAATAAGAATGTCTCTCCCATGTACCACTCCAAAATGAAAGTGCTAATTGGCCACATGGGAGAGGTCTTCAATTGGTCCTGTACTTCTTTTAGTGCTTGCTCTAGGAAAAGGGCCAAAGTTTAACTCCTGGAGTACTATTTTTTGGATCTTCCTTGATCTGATTTGGTTCAGGTAGGCTTCTGTTAAGGTCATCTTAATATTTTCTTGTTGAGTTAGTGCCTCATCTCAATGGGACTATTCTATTGTTGCTGTTGATTTTGGATTTTGATGAACAGATTCCACCTCAGCGTCTTTCTTAAGAGGACCTATGGTAGGGGTTTCAAGTGATTCTTCTTGGCCTTGTTCTTGGACCCTTCCTATTCTTAGACATGTCTTCCTTTGTTGATATGGTCCTCTTTCCTACATGTGCTTCCCTTTTGGTGCCATTTGTAGTCACAACACATCCATGGATTAGTAGATATAACATGTAACTTAGAATATTTTGAGTACCTTATCTCGTCAGTTAGTTACACTTGGCTAATATTGGACCATGGTAGATTGATATTTATTATTATTTTATTAATTAATTTTCATTATAAGTTTCAATAGAGATTGTTGGAAGAGTTTAACTCTATAATTTTATGTTTAAATGTTGATTTCTAAGTTAAACCTCTATGGGAGTTAGAAAAAATGAAAAAAACTTTTCTATCAAAAATGACACATTTGTGGCCTCCATGACTAAGAGCTTACCTCCAGTAGCTATAGGGTCAAAGAACACAATGATTTGGATAAATGGTTAAAAAGTTATGGGCTCTAAAAATTTGAAAAACTTCCTTGGCATTTGTGAGCAAATGTGAAAATTTCAAAGGGGGTTCATGCATATATATACTATTTTTGCTCTACATCAACGAAGCCACATATATGCATCTACTCTATCAACAAGGCCCCATATATGGAGCCCATAGACGAAATTTTCAAACTTCAATATCTTGAAAAATACAAGGAATTTTTGAATGAACTTGGAGTCCATGGAGTCCTAGAAAAGTCAAGAATATGATGAAATCATTGAAGAGGGTCTTTGAAAGCTCAAAATTTAAAAAATTTGATGGAGAATATGTGTATATAAAAAACTATGTAAAGGAGCACATGGTTTAATGTAGAAGATGGGTGTACAAAATATTCTGGTTGCAAGAATGCTTAAGGATAAGGTACTTAATGGATCTAACCAAGAGATATACAAGTGGATCCTTCCCATAGTAAGCACATGCCTTATTTTTCGTTGCATAACCTTAACCTAAGGAGCCTATGGGCCCCATAGGTGATTAATGGTTGATGGAAGTTAAGGACAAAAACTTGGAAGATTCTCCAAAGAATTTAAGCATGTTAGACAAAGACACCAAATCAAGAACATGGACATCAACCGTGAGGTGAGTTATGGGTAGCATAGATGGATGATAGAAAAGGTTGAATGGAATTCTAAATTGAGGTCATAAGAAGTCCCTTCTATATTTTGTGTTTAAATGACCTAAGAAGATCCATCCTTAGTCTAGATCAAAACCAACCACTTTAGTAACTTCACATTGTCACTCCAACATCAATCCATCCCTGTAAGACACAAGAGTGATCCCATAGAAACTACCATTCCATAAAGAGGAGAAAAGAGAAGTAGGAAGTGAGAGAGGGCCTTAGTTAGAGGGGGCCTTCAACCATGGATAACATGTTTTTCTAGTTCCATAACTAGTGCTTGTAGCCTGTTTATTTATCTAAGGGGTGTGCTTTTAATTCCCATCATTTTTTTGGTTATTTTTTTTTTGTGTTTTTTTCTTTTTTATTTTTATTTTTGGATGGGAACCACATCATGAAAAGACTTTATTTAACTTTCTGTTATTGATCAAGATGGAATAGTTAGTCTATGAAAATACTCATGCACTTGAGTAAGTAGAAGAGTACAAAGAGTATTGAGTTCCCTTGAAGTCACACCCTATGAAAACCTTTGAATCCTTCCAAATTCTAGAAACTACGAAGGTCACAAATTCATTAAAAGTTTATTTAATAAAAAGAACGTCAAACTGCCAAAACAAGAAAAGCCATAGAGTTTGTGAATGGGTGGATGTCATGGACTCACTGCCTATTCCATGAAAAAGAAACCATGACTTAGCCATCAATACAAAAATTTAGAAATAGAAACAAGAAATTAGCAAACAAAACATCAAGCACAAACCACCATTAGTAACAACTATAGCACCACTGTGTCCTGTTGGCACAAAGCACATTTATTAGCAAAAATTAGAAAATCACACTAAAATAAAGTAAAATATATAAGAAAGTGTAAAATATTCAAGAAAGATTTAAATGTACTAATAATGGTGTAAAACAAAAATGATGTAAAATAGAAAAAGATTTAAAATTAAAAAGGTGTAAAATAAATAAATTACAAAGATAAAAATGTGTAAAAAAAAAAACAGAAAAATTGAGAAGCCACATAGATGATTAGCATGGACAGCCATCTCCCCCACAATTGAGTTGGAAGGAGGAGATCCAAAAACTTGAGCATGGTTGCCCATCTATTGATATATTTGTTGCACTAGCTTGCTTTGGCTTATGGAAAGGCTTTATCTATTGGATGTTGACCAATTGCTTTTTGTTTGGGCTTTCAGGTTTGTATATGATCATGGCCTTAAAAGGAAAAGTCTCATTAATTATATAAGGTCCCTGCCACAACATTTAGAATTTGGTTTTTTGAGGTACATGTGTGGGATTCTAGTAGAGAACCTTATCTCTCGGTTCAAATTTTACTTTCCATATTCTAAGATCATGACATTGCTTGTTAAATGCCTTGTGCACTTCATTCAAAGATAGGGATACCAGTCAATTTTTATCTAGCATGTTGAGGTTGATCAATCTTTCCTTTTGTGTTAGACTTAGGTCAAGATTCAGATCATAGGGTGTTGAGAGTGTACGAAGCTCAAATTGAATTGGGGGTATTAGAAGTTTTCGATACACCAACTTGTAGGGAAAGTATCCAATAGGAAGTTTCCATGTTAAGTCATAGGCCCAAAGGGCATTGTTGAGTTTTATGCTCCAGTCTCTCCTATATTTGCTAGTAGTTCTTGTTAGAATCTTTGTAATCTCCATGTTAGTTACATTTTCTTGACTATTGGCTTGGGGTGATAGGGTGTTGTTAATTTATGTTCAACCTCCAAGCATTGCATGATTTTTCGAAAAGTGGCACTTGTCAAATGGGTTCCATTGTTAGAAATCAATGCACATGGCACCCCAAACCTATTCATAACATTTTGTTATACAAATCAAGAAATAGTGAATGATATACAATTAGTGATGACTGTTGCTTTTACCCATTTGGTATAGTAGTCAATGGCAACGGTTATATATGCCTTTTCATTGGATATGGATGTGATGGAAACTATGAAATCTATGCCCCATATGTCAAAGGATTCTAGTGGTTGAATCCACTATTGAGGATCCTCCATTCATGCGATCATCCCACCATCTTAGTGATAGTGCTCACAATATTGAATAAATTTTTGGGTGTCCCTAAAGATTATGGGCCAATAATATCCTACCATCAGGATTTTTATGACTATGCATTTTCTAGCATAGTGACCCCTACAAGGACCTTCATGAGCATCTTGGAAAATGCACTATTGATCTACATCAAGTACACACCAATGGACCAAGCCATTGACACACACCTTGTAAAGGTGTCCATTAATTTTCATGAACCACTTAGCTTGATGAAGAAACTATTATTTCTTCTTATGGTCTAGATCTTGTGGTATCTCCTAAGTGAGAAGATAAGTGAGGATGCCATCATACCATTTTGGTTCTATGGGCATTTGTTTGTTTATTGTAGTGGCAAATAGGAGTTCATTAGGAAATAGATCAAATAATGGGCTTTCTTCCTCTTTATTATTCCATGGTAACTAAGAAAAGTGATCAGCGACCACATTCTCAGTTCCTTTTTGATCTACCATTATAAGATTGAACTCCTATAAGTTCACTAGCCATTGTATGACATGGGGGCTTACCATTGGCTTATTCATGAGAAAGTATATGGTACTATGATTAGTATGAACAAACACTTTATATCCAAGCACATAGTGCTTGAACTTTTCCAAAGCATACACGAATGCCATTAATTCTTTATCTATGGTGGTGTAATTTAGTTGTGCATCCACAATGCTTCAACTGCATAAGCACAGCTCCCAAGGTATAATTAGATGCATCTATCATAATATGAAATGGTCTAGGATCAATTAGGTGCTCATAGAATTAGAGTCTCTACGAGCTTCTACTTGAGGCTCTAGAATGCACCTTCACATTCCTTGATCTAGATGAAAGTAGCATCTTTCTTTGTCAGCTCAACCATCATCTTTGCGATCTTAGAGAAATTCTCTATGAATCACTTGTAGTAACCAGTGTGTCCAAGGAATGACTAAACATGTTTGATAATTTCTAGTTGACAGGTGATTTCTTGGATGATCCTTATTCTTTTGAGCTCTACCTCAATCCCTTCTTACAAAAATTAGTGCCCTAATACAATGCCCTCTTGGACCATGAGATGGCTTTTCTACCAATTGAGTTGCAGATTTGTTTTTGCACATCTTTTTAGTACTTGCTCAAGGTTGTCTAAGGCTTTCTTGAAAGTAACATTATCAGTGGAGAAGTCATCCATGAAGACTTTCACTCTACTGCCTATTTGCTATTGAAAAATACTTAAGACCAAGTGTTGGAAAGTGGTAGGAGCATTGCATAGACCAAAAGGCATCTTGCGATATGCAAAGGTTCCCTAGGGACTTATGAATTTTTTTTGGCTTGATCTTCTGTGCAATCTAGATTTGGTTATAGCCACTATAACCATCCAGAAAAATATAATAGTAATGTCCAAATATGGTGTCCAGCACCTAATCAATGAATGAAAATAGAAAATTATGTTTGAATGTTCCCATGTTTAATAGCCTAAAGTTAATGCAAACCCACTATTTGCCACCTCTCTTTGGTACTATAATGAGTGGACTAACCCACTCACTATCCACAATGGGGTAGATGTACCCTATCTTAAGGAGTTTCTCAATATCCTCCTTAACATTTTGTTTCCATGTTGGTTTCAACTTCCATTTTGGTTGCCACCTTGGCTTCATGGATGGATTAGTGTAAATGTGATGCTGGCATATTCATGGATCAATTTCAAAGAGTTTAGGATATGACTAGGGAAAGGCTATCGACCATTTATTGATCACTTTCAATAGTTTTCCTTTCTATTTAGGAGTAAGTTTAGCATTGAGTATGACCAACATGCCATTTTTTAAGAATGCATATTCTAGGTTAGCAAATAAAGTTTTTGGCTCTAGGGGCTCGTGTTGAAATTTCTCAAGGATCTCCAACTCTCCCTAATTGGTATCAGCATTTTCATCATCAGAGAGTTAGTGATGAATGTGCTCTAGTTCATCCATGCCTATGATATAGGTGCATGTTAGGCTCTCAGCAAGTTCCATTCACATTGTGCTACTATCAAAATCAACGGTTAGCCACTAGGTGTCATCGTGTTTTGTGGCTATTGTGTATAGACACCTTTGAATATTTGCTTTGTGTGCATACTACTCGCATGCAAAAATAGATGCTTATTTTATAGACCAAAGCTTTTGCACATAATTACACCCTATATCATTGTACATGATGCATGGAACTCACCTCTTCTTGATCTTTCTGAATGCATTTTCCTTTGATATCTCCAGGGAAAAATCTCTGATGCTCATTCTTTCATCAATAATGCTTAACCATGCCCTTCCCATAATGATTGGGAAATCTTCCTTGTAGTTTTCAACCTTGATTACTAGGAAATCAGTACGATAAGACCACCCACAAATAGTGGTCACAATGTCTTCAACTAGTTCCAATGGAATAGTGATGTACTACTCTGCTAATTCTAATCTAATATTGCTCTTCTTAAGAGGTAGTAGGTTCTAGGTAGTGTACATTTCATGAGATGTCAATTTTACACCAAAACTAGAATCAAGAAGAGCTTTACATGGTTCATTCCCAATAATATGTAGATAGATAAGAGGGCTTCCAAGATCAACTAATTTCCTGGAAAGTTTGCCATCCTAGATCCAATCAGATACAACATGGATGAGCATAATAGTATGGATTTTGGATGGAATTTAGTTTGAAGGAAACCCAATGAAATGATTTGTAGAGGATGAAGCAAGGGCAAGGTGATCAGCTACCTAAGTTTGTGAGGGTTTAGTAGGGCTACTAGGTTGGAAAAATGATCTTTTACAAGCACAAGATTCCAAACCCCTTGATTGATGAATTGGTTGTAGATTGAGGCCCTAGTAGTGTTACATTACTACAACTGGGCAAGAAGTTCATCTTGCATGGATGGAGTAGGTGGTAGTTGCATTGAGGTTGGAGAAATAGGTGCATAAATAGGAGGAGGATAAGGATAAAACAAGGCATCTCTCCTAGAATGTGAAGAGTGAGCTCTATAGTATTCAGAAGGATGGTAGTAATGTTGGAAAGGAGAAACATAACTAGAAGAGTTACATGGAGATAGGGTTGTTGTACGTAATACCCATATGGATCTAGTTGCCTATAAGGGTATTGCTTCCTTGGTGGTGGCATCCCCCATGACTATGGTTGGTGCCACTATTGATATTGTTCATATGATTGCGGTGGAGTTCCACATGAATAATATTTTTGTTGCTAATGGAACTACCTGGGATTGCCTTGAGGATGAGACAACCTTCTGGGTGTTTGCCTTCTTGCTAGTTGTGGATTTAGAGCATACACCTTATTGTTGGCACATTTGGCCATTCCATGGAATAGCAAGACTCATCTTGAACATTATTGTAAGAGTAGGAGAATGTGAATGTGTTATTTCATATCATTGGTATGGAATCTAGGGGGTGGCCCAAAATGGAATATTGGTGTGGAAAACAAAGAATACTAGGAATAATCATGTTAAATTAGTTGCTACATACAATAGTCTAAAAATCTTTTTTTAAAAAAAAGAGAGGGGATATACTACCACAACATCTTTTTAGTTTCTCAAGGAGGCTTGATAAGGTTTGAAGGAATTAGCAACAAAATTTTTTGATACGGAGAAACGTCGGTTCGAGCTTCAAAGGATACCAAAGGTGAGAGTCACAGAAATGGAGAAGATACGAGTTGCAATCTCCGAAGAAGTGAAAACAATGAAACCAAAAAATAGAGATCATTTTGTAAACGATGAAAGCCTGCATTCTGAATTTTCTCCATTGGAAACGCATTCAAATCACAACCTTGGTTCAAACGCTCAAAATTACGGAAGGCTTCGGATCTACAACAAAACGTAGAGGAAGAAAAATCGAAGTGATGCAGAATAGGAAAAGGCCCTAAAATTTCTCTGAAATCACGGTCCCACAGTGCTGCACATTCTCAACTCACTGGAAAAAACGGTGCAATTCCTGTCAGCACAACGACCCAAACCCTCGCCGTAATAAAAAAACTAAAACTTTCCCACAATAGGAGGAGCCCCTAAGGTTGTTGCTACCCATCAGAGCTTCACGGCGGAAGCTCTTTTAATTTCAGTAACGAAATCTTCAGTTTTGGGTTTCTGTTTCAGACCTGCGTGCCTTCAATGCCATCATGGACGTTCTCTGAAAGATTCGCAAGGTGCGCACTGCACAGAGGATTTCAAGCAGTTGCAAGGTCGTTTCATAACTTACCTTACCCTTTCCTGTAACCAGTGCCTCAAAAAGAGGCCTCCATGGCTCAGAACGTTTCTAAAAAATAATCCACCGTGAATCCAACCACCGCCGCACAAATGTCATTCGCCGTGGAACCTGTAATCCGAAACAGCAGCCATGCTCGACACTGATGCATTTGATATCGCATACCAGTACACTAAACGCAACAACAAAGACACAAAGGCACACTGAGACAGATGTCAAGAGATATTTTGGGCTGATGCCGGTAAATCAGAGTTGCAGTTCATCAAAAATAAAATTTTAAATGGTCTGGTGATCAATTTAATTCAGCAATGACACAATGTCACATATGCTAATAGCATGAAGCCCTGGTTTTAGACTTACCTTTTAATTTAATTATTCCAAGGATTCAAGACATTATTTTTCAAACATTATTACTACCCATAACATAATTGTAATATTAATGATAAAATATTTGTAATATTATATTTATAATATTTACAAATATTAGTGTTAGCACAAATTCCTCCTAATTTTATGTACAACTTCCCAACTACATAACTTCCCAATTAAATTAGTGAGAAATATCTCCTAACTACATGGATAAGTTGTAACTCCCTTACTTGGGAGACAAGTTAGCTAAGATATTTTAAGTATGTAACCACCTTTGAACCCTATAAAAAGAGAAGACATTGGGATCTCAAAGAGGGGGGGTGGGGGGTGGGGAGGGGTGTCAAGACATCATACTTAAAAGAAGACATTGACATCACACTTTGGAAGGCTACTAGCTAGCACTTGGGCTCTCATTTGGAGACACACTTTGAGTCTTGGGAGAAGAGCTTGTAAGAAGAAATTGTGAACGATTACTTGTAAGATGGCTTGCTAAAGAAAAGATTTCAACCTCTTTGTCATAGTCCTGTGAGTTATGTTTTATTTTTATTTTGTTTAAATTGTTTAGCTAGTGGTTTAGATAGTATCATCCTTGGCAAGTAATTTTTGGACTTTTAGATTGATCTTATTGTTCTTGTTGCCTAATAGAAATTTTTTGTTAAAATTTTGCCATAGAAGCGCTTGTGTTTAAAAGCCTTAAGAGCATTTTAGTAGTAAATTTTGTTATTGTGCAACGTATAGGAACTGCTATTGAGATCATTGTAAGAGAGCCTCTGCTTGTAGTCATGCCGTTGAACGATTCAATAGTTAAGAGGATTCAGAAAATCTTTGGTATTTTGATGGGACCAGAATAGCTTCTTTTTATCTTTAGAGTGAATCTCTGTGGTATTTCAATCAGAAATTTTCAAGTCTTTTGAAGGTTTTTTTGAATGCAATTGTTGACATCCATTATCTAGCCAAAAATGGAGTCTCATACGTGGTAGTTTACGCAGCAATTTTTTGGTAGCATAATAGGATTGTCTTGAAGAAATTGCTTATTTGAGCCTTGGAAGTTTGAACAATTCGTAGTTATTGAATTTGGGATAGCTTTATTGCGAAGTGTTTATCGTGTCATTTTACCTTGTTTAAATATTTGAGGTCCATGCAAATCTGCTTTCTTTTCTGTCTATTTCCATCGAATCTTGCTCTATTTCTAGTTTTCATGTGGAACTATCTCTTCCTCTGGGGAAAATTAGAAGTAGATTCGAAGAGTTGTGCTGAAATGCTTTTACAAAATTTTATTTGTTACAAGTAGGTATTATAAGGACTGCATAGACTAGGTAGTTGAACAAAATAGGAACTCTCAACAACTCACAGTACTTGGCAAAGTTGGCTGAATGTCTTTAAGATAAGTCATTTGTAGTTTACACATAACGCAATCGTTTCATATTTCACAACCGCACGCCGCAACAACACACACACATACTCACATTAACTACTGAGTCTATTTGGAGGTATTTGGGCCTTGGTGTTGCCAGAGACCAGGAGGCACCTAAATCTTGTTTGAGGACACTCGTTGGTGGTCGCGTCCCAAACGGTCGCCAACACTTATATTCCTGTAAGTGTGACACAATGGGGCAACATCCCTTAGGATGTTCGTATTGGTAGATGTCACACCCACCATCATTATCTAACTCAATTTTCACAACTTCATCTACTACAGCAATTTTTCCCTTACCTCTATGGTAGGCCTATTTAGCTTCTTTTCGCCTACTATGGTTATGATCACTACTCTGCTCTCTTGATTCTTTGACAAATTTGAGAGAATTTTGAAATTTTTTTATCCAACTAATCCCACATTTTATCCACCTTAGTTGAAATTTTAGACATATTTTTGGATTGGCAAGGTCCTTCTATTTACCATCTCATCAAAAGGTGATTCTTCCTCACTATCACAAAATTGGACTTCCCTCTTCCTGATGGAGGGATCCCTATTGTTTTCCTCTATACTTTCACATTTTCTCAACTCTCCTTCCTCTTTTGCTACTTTCTCAATTAGCCTTTGAATATGATGGGCTTTGAGTTCTGATAGTCTCCCTTGGGCATAGACCCCAAGAGTTCTCCTCAATTTTTATCTAAGTCCATCTAAGATACGATAAAGTTGTTCCTACTGAGAATAACCATGGCCAGGGCATCACTGTATGAGAGAATAGTATTTTTCCATGGTAGTGTTCAAGGGTTCATGGTTTCCTTGCTTCCATCCTTGGATCTACCTTCTCAGATTAGACACTCTAAAGTACATCTGATACTTATCATTAAATAGCCTTAGCATTGTACTCCACCTACGGATGGATTCTGGCTCCAAGGATTAATACCAGCATTTTTCTTCTTTGATGAGTGTCCTAGAAAATGGCTTTAGTTTCTGCCAATTGTTTTTGATATTTTGTAAGGCACAAGCATCGTGAAAATCTTGAAGATGTGTTTGTGGATCAAAATTATATTCCTCCTCAAGTCTGGGAATATTGTTCATATCAAGTTGTCTAATCCGACTATCTTTCACATTCATAGTTGGAATTTTTACAACCTCTAAAATATTTAGCATGCTTCGAGTTGCTAGTAAAGGCTTATCATCATCATTATTTTATTGTCATCAATGATTTCATTTGTTACCCCTTTGATCATTATGAACCTAGCGATCATCATTATTATCCCACTATTCACCTTCATCACGGTTGTTCTTTCTATAGTGTCTATTAGAACTAGAAAAGGAAAAAGAAGATGTAGATGAAAAGGGTGAAGAGGGAGGAGGACCTCCACCACCATGGTATCTACCAACTTCCATTCAATTTTCATAGCCAATTTTGTTAGTTTTCTTATCATCTTAATACTTGTCCACGCCCTTGACTTGACTGCCATCTTTACCTGAACCTAGGTTGTTGATAGTGGAGCATAGATTCAGGGCTACACCTCCATCATTGGGAACAAGGGATGGATAATTTTCATGTTGAGAGCCCCCAAAGAGAGGGTCCTGATTGTCATCTTAGTTAAGCAAGAACAAGGGATTGGTGAACCATTTCCCCTTGACACACTAATGGGGTTTCTCTTGGTGTTGATCTCTCTTGCATTGTGTTTCAATGGGATAATAGTCCTGGTAGTCGTAATCATGCACAACGTACTTCTCTTGAAGATCTTGGATGCCTAACTTCTTATCAGTTTGAAGTAACATCATAGGAATAAATCGATTAGGAGGCATTATAATGTTGCCTTCCATATCACGCCATCATAGTTGTTCATCTTAATTCAAGATAAAAGGTGAAGTCAAGCACATACTCATCTGGATGAGTATATACCACCTTGCATTCTTGAGAGATCAACGGTTTAGCATCATCACACATGTGAGAAGAAGACATTTTGTAATACAAATAAAATATCAATGTGCTTATGTAATTATATTTATGATGAGAATGATGTTGACTTAAGGGTTCCTGCAACAATGTTAATGATATTCACTAATCCTAGATAGCACATGTTTCAAACAAAAAGAGTCCCTAGCAATGGATCCAATGATGAGTGGTGAAGGGTACCCCTACACCCAACCATATGAATTACAAAGCATTCTCATGCAATCTAATTGAACTCTATGGACTCTATGTCTTCCAACATACTAGGCTTCTAGGAAGTAAACCTTACCCTAATAGTCATTCATTGTCTTCTTAATTACACTTGTAATGTACAAGGTTATGGTTAAGTGTAATCAAGGCATATGATTTTTATTATGGTATGTTTTATGCTCCTAGTGCTTAAAATGGAGAATTAAAGTATTTTAATAACTAATTTAATTTAACTAATTAACTAACCTCTAACTAGTCCTAACATAAGCATCTGGTCCCACTTTTGTACACATCCTGAACCCACATATCCATTGCTAAGATTACCAAGTGCTACGCGACTAGGCAAACCAAGCAATAACGCTACTCGGATTACCAAGTGAATACATTTTTACGCTTGAAGCAATCATACTTATGTGTTTAATCTATTTAGCTTAATTAATTAACTGATTAGTTAAAGTCTAACTTAGCTTAATTAATTGCATAATTAATGAAAATAATAAATGCATAAATAAATTATTAATCTAATCCAAGTGCTACAAGGTCTAATCAAAAGACTCATCTTTATTTCCATTCACATTGGTGTGTTCAGGTACAACAGTTCTTGGCTAAAGATTTGTATACTTTCTAGCTCTTACTACAAGCACTCAGAGAAATATTCTAGCTCTCAAATAGAAAAACTACAAGATCTCTGCTATAGTTATCACATGACTTTTATAAACACAGTTGGTGCGTATGTATTTATAGTTTTTATTCTAGAGCTACATCGATGAGGCCCCATAGACATAGCAAACACTACATTGATGTGGCCCCGTGGATGAGGCAACACCACATAGACAAGGTAGCATCGACAAGGCCCCATCGACGAGGCCACATCAACGGGGGCCTATCAACATGACACAACAATGATTCATCAATGGGCCTTGCAAAAAATAATCTAAAGCACCTTGGATGGTCTTGTTGATTACCTAGGAACTTATAAATCTATTACTATTGAGAAAATAAAACCAAAAAATGTATGCAAGTAAAAAATATAAGAATAAAAACACAGAAATAAGTGATGTAATGTAGCAAAACAAAGTGAAACTATAGCTTATTATTAATGTAAAAAAAAAGGTTTAGGAACTAAAAATTAGAGTTGTAAAAACCTAAGAACACATAAATATCCTTAATGTCTAATGTAGATGGAAAAGTATATTCTACTACTAGATTTGCACTTGTTCTTCCACAATCTACTCTTGAACCTTGCTTGCTATAGGCTTGCTCTACTTCGGATGGTCTACATTGGGGGGAGAATATGATTGTGGACTTATGAAAATGCTTTATGTTGAAAGTCTCAAGTCCAACTGAATGTAAAAAATTCCAAAAGTCCTTACAATGAGACAAGTTCTAATTTAAATAGGAAATCTAGATGTTGATCCATTACTATTAATTTCTGTCATGATTGCTAATAGGTTTTTGACAAATCCTATCACACTTGGAGTTCCTTCATGCAACATGTGAGCAAATTTAGTTGACTTTTTCCTTCCACATGTTTCTCACACACATTTCCTAGTGTGTAGGACTAGAATGCCAAGCATGTGGGATCAAGGCCCAAATTCCATACGCTACCCTCACACATTAGCTAGTCTGTTGGGCCTAGATGCCTAGTGTATGAAGTGAAAATAATGATTTTCATAGCCCATAAGGAATTTTTTCAATCTCCACAAGCTAGAATATAAGGCATTTGCAACATGTGGGCTACACATCTCCATTCTTACATTAAAAACTACCTTAAATACTAGCAATACAAAGCCAAAACACAACATTTTTGGGTAAATAAGGCAATTGTATCTACCTTTATATTTCCACCAAATTACAATAAAGGTTTTGATTGTGAGCTTCACATATTGCAACATGATTTTTCTTTGGGGTGTTCCATTCTCATCCAAGAAGTCCCACATTTTATCTACCTTAGTTGATATTTTAGTAAAAAAAATTTTGAATCAGCAAGGTTTTCCTTTGCACCACTTCATCTAATAGTGCTTCCTCTTCTGAATCACAAAAATTCACATCCCTTTTGCAAATGGAGTGATCCCTATTATACTCCTATGCACTTTTCCATTTTTCAATTTTTCTTCTTTTGCCACCTAATTAATCAACATTTGAATCTGATGGACTCTCATTTTGAAAATTCTCCCTTGGCCATAAACCCCAAGAGTTTCTCTAGTCTTCTTTTAGAATCCATCTATAATGTGCTGAAGCTACTTCCTTTGAAAAGCTTCATGGCATGGGCATCAATGTAAGAGGGAATACTACCTTTCCAAGGCTATGTCTAACGATTCATGATTGTTTTACTTTTATTCTTTGATTTTTTTCCTCATAATGAACACTCTCTAATATGTTTGGTACTTATCATTGAACAACTCCAACATCATACTCCATCTATGAATGGATTTTGGCTTTAAGAACCAGTACCAACTTTTAAATTTCCTGATGAGTATCCTTGGGGAAAATTTAATCTTCTACCACTCATTTTCATTGTTTTATAAGATGCAGGCATCATGCAAGAATTGTAAATGATGCTAAGAATTAACATTATATCCCCCTTCAAATTTAAGGATATTATTTGTGGCAAGTTGTTTAATTCTGCTATCTCTCTAATTCATACTAGGTATTCTAACTTCTTCTAAAACATTAAACATGTTTTTAGTAGTCAACAATAGTTCATCATAGTCATTACATTCATGTTGGTCCCTATCATGGCCATGCCTTCTATGATGACACATGTTGTGCCTCCTCTCCCAATAATGCTTCTCTTCCTATTATGACTATCTATGCTCCTAGTTTTCATCAACATGATGGGATTTCCTATCATATTCATCTTGATCCTGATCATTTTTCCTTCTATCTCGACCATAGCTCCTCTTGTCAGAGCTTAATGATGAGAAGGGTGATGTAGGAGGAGGACTAGGAGAACAATGCCTACTAGTCCTTCTCCTATGGTCCTTTCCTTAATCTTTTTCCTTATCTTTATCTTTCATCTTATCTTTGGATGAATGATTTGGAGATCTATCCTTTGATGTTCTTTAGGCCTTACACTTTGTCCTTCCCTCACCAAAGTTCTCCAAGGTTAATTGCAACCATTGACACAGGGTGTTGCCTCAAAAAAAAAGAGGAGAATCTTTATATTAAGAGAGCCCTGGAAATAAATATGGGCCCTCTTTTTGTGACTGCAAAAATAATGGTGTTAGGACCCTCTTAATCTTAGAGGCTTCATAGTGTGCCTCTAGGTGTTTATTTTTTTTGTATAGTGCTTTTATAAGTTAATAGTCACTAGAGGCATGGTCTTTTGTCTCATACTCTGGACTTAGTGATTCAATGCCCAACCTCATGAGTTGGACCATGGGCATGACAAGAATAGACCAATCATGGGGTAACACAATGATGCCTCTCATATTCCTCTAGCATAACTACTCATCTTGATAAAGGATAAAGATGAAATCTAGATAGTAGAGATCTGGATGAGCATAGACTACCATTAGCTACTAAGGCTTCTCATTGGTAGTCCTTTTAGTCCTATCTTGCTATTTATTGAAATCATCAACATGTGATGGAGATTCCTTCTTGTGAGAAGAAGCCATCTTAATAATGTGTATTAAGTGTGCTTGGATATAATTTTATTATTATTATTTTGGATGAAAGATAACTCATTATATTTTCCTTACCATAATTTTATATGGATTCACTATTTAACAATATTTAGTGCACCTAGCTAAACTAAGTCCCTGACAATCATTATGATGATGAGCGATGGGTAGTCCCTATGGCCAACCATATGAATCATAAGTGTTTACATATATTCTAATCAAATTCTATCGACTTATCTACTTCAATGGCTAATATTCTTAAATAGTTAATTGTATAGTTGTAATTTGTTATCTTTCCAATTCACACTTGTGTTAATCTTTGCATACGGTTAAGTGTGGTTGAGGCATAAGATATTTATTTTGATACATTTTTATTATTTTCTTTCCATTTTCTAACTAAATAAAAAAATATTCAATGTTTTAATTAACTAAGTAACTACTTCAACTATCTTAACATAGAAGATTCGTTCCCACTTGTTGTACACATCCTTATCCTATGTTAACATTGCTAGGTTATCAAGTGTCTACTACTAAACATACCAAGTATCCACTACTAGGATTACCAAGCATTAATAAGTTATGCTTAAAGTAGTCGTACTCATGTGCTTATAAATAATAATATTAATAACTTAAAAATAATAATGTAAATTGCATATAAAGTAAAGTGCTGAAAAATAGAGTTATGCTAATCTAAGTGTTACAATTGATAGAGGAAATCTCGATTTTATCACCATCCATGCAAATGTGTCTAGGTATATATGCACGTGAATAAAATGTCATACAATCTCTTCAATCCACATTGTAGGCACTTAGAGGAAAAATATTCTAAACTTTGTAAAAAATATATAAGAATTTGGCTAAAGGTAAGACTGAAAAGTGCCATAAATGTGAAGATATAGGCATTTATATACACAATTACTACATCAACACCAACGTACCTATGTCAACACATCCTAGCATGCATCGATGGGGATATGTTAATGGGGCTATGTCAATGCAACTTATCACATTGATGGTTCATCAATTATTTTTAATGTTAAGTTTGAGGGATGATGTTAAGGATTTGGTAAATTATATCAAGCTTAACATTTCAAATAAGGTCTATATCTTGTAACAACATAAATGTTGGTCTATATCATCATGGTGTGAGACACCACCATGATGTGAGTATAATTTCATATATGTTAGTTAATAATTTTTTAATATTAGTTACACTATTTATGTTTAATAATTTTCTCGAATTATTTGTTATGTCTATTCTCTTGATGAATATGATGGTTCTCTTAAGCCTATATATATCTTTGATTTATGTATATTCTAGTATAAAGATAACATGTGATAAACAAGCACAAAATGCTTTGTTCTATACTTTTTTTGTAATCTTTTATCGTGCAAGTGTTCTTAACATCGTGACAATATAATTCTCATAGTGGGCTATAACTTAACTATGTTTTTCTAATATCAAGATCTACATAATTGTTTCAATTTCTTCCTTGGACCTAGTGATCATAATATCATAAAATTTAATATCAAAAACATAATAAATAGATAAGAATCAAAACATTAAAATAGAAGTATGAAAATGACATCTTTTTCTAACTAAATCAATGATACTAAGATGTAAAAAACCTCCATCAAACATCATCTAAACATTCTTAATCTACTCATATATATTATGTCAAATGTGTGAAGCAAAAAGCATATGAAATCACATGAGATTATGTGGCCTCTATGCCAATAAACATGGAAACATATTTTAATAAACATTTGAACATAAAACATCTTTGTATAAATCCATTCATGAGAAAAAAAACAAACATGAAATTAATCATGCATTGAGCATGAACCTGGCATTTCATGGATGGAAATCCTAATTCCTTTAAGGCTTTCTTACTCTTCATTACCTATGTGGGATTTGGGATATTGAGAGGGTGTGAGATTTATGAGAAATTGAGGTTGAAAGAATGAGAGAATGTAAAAACCAATTTGTGATAAACATGGGAGATGAGTATGGGGAATTCAACAATTAGGATCTACCATGAAGTAGGAGAGATTTCAACTATGTAGAAGGGATGACTACAAGAATAGAAGACAATGGAAGGAACTCTTCATTAAGGTCAACAGACAAGCTCCCAAGGGGATCCACAAAGGAGAAAGAGAGAAGAAAGAACATCAAAAAAATCTTCATTATTACTTCATCTCAAATTCTCCTTACATCTTTAAATGAGACTCATAACCTCAATTTATCAAAGAGGAGTGGGGATGTTTTTCCCACAAATGGCATTCCTCCCATAAAGGCACAATTAACCTCCTCTTTCTTTTTCTTGGATTTTTCCTCTAATTATAGATATCTTAGGTTATTGCTTCTACATTTCATGGGTTTCTAGCCTTCTTTTTGTATATAATTTTATGCTAATAAAACTTTCTATCTTCTAAACTCTTGGAAGACTAAATGAGCACCACAAAATAACAAAGATAAGGTTTGAGCATTGTTCAAAAACATGACAATAACTTGCTTTGAATGAATTGATTATAGGCCTTAAAGAAATCTTGTGTGGACTTTTGCTTTATTAATAAGATATTTTAAAATGATTAGACAGTCTATGGTATAATGCTACAAGCTACATTATGCTTAGGAAATTTCACATCTTTTATCTTCTTCAACCCATCTTCCAAGCATAGATTCTAGAATAGTGTCCAAAAGCTTAGCAAAAATACAATTGATTATAGTCAATATATAATTAACTAGATTTTTTCTATTCCCTTTTTTAAAGAGTATAACTACTTTATTGATGCATCATTCTTTTTCTAAACCCATTTGCATGACTAAATTCAACTTCCTTCAAATTTGATTTCATACCAATTACCCTCCCGCCTCTTCATACAAGTCATTTACGTTAGTAGTCTTTTATAAGTATCACTCTTTTCATACCTGCCATTATGTCATCCAAAGAAATCAATAATGTATTATTACTATTATGAAAATCTTCTATTTTTTCATCACTTTGTAACAAAACCAAATAAAAATTTTCCATATCTTTGGAAAAAAAAACATAGTTTGTTCTACTTTTCCTTTAAATTAAATGTCCAAAATGTTTGGGATATTTTTTATTATTTGTAATAAACTAGTTTATCTTTGTCTAAAAAATTCTCTGTTCTTAGTCCAAATCAAATTTTTATATAACTTGATAGTCTGAAGGGATTTTTAAGTCTGTAATAAATTTCTAGTTGTTTTACACTCTTTATCAAACCATTGTGATTATTTTCTTTTAATTTTTTAAAATGTTGAAGGTAGTTGGGGTGATGGTAAGGTGATTATTATTCAAGTTGTAAGACCAAGGTGATGATCTTTTTTTAAATATTGAAGGCAATTGTAATTAACTTTTTGTAAAACCAACTTTTGAATTTCATTTTTAAAATTCTCCTTCATTTTTGTAATTATTCTAAAGCAATTTTGTCTCCTAGAATATTTAATATATTGTATATCTATTAATATCATGAAGTATAAAAAGGCAATGACTAGATTTGATTATTTCTTCACTTACCTTGAAACATTTGATGTTGTTAATATTCTTTGGGCTAGAAAGAAAAAAAAATTAACATTATAATTATTTTGTGTTCCTACATAAGTAAAATCACTTAATTTTGGATATTTATCAATATCATTTAGAACCAATAGATCTAGTCCATATGCTTGAAGTACATATCTTTAAAGTATTAATTCTATTTTGCACTTTTCCTGTAATCTAAAAAGCCTTTAGTAATCAAATGACTAATAAGAATTTGATCAAAACTAATTCCTAGAGAGTCTTCAATTTCTATACTAAAAAATGTCAACTCTATTAAAGAAAAATATATTATATAAAACCTACTTATCAATGTTTAAAAATTCACAATGAAGACATGGTACATCTTCTTTGTGAAATTTTTTTAATTCTAATTTTTGATAATTAATACATTACCTTGTATATCTAAAAATTCCACAGAACTTTTTACTCTCATTTCTTTGGCTTTCTTCTATTTTACAAAGCTTTTTACAAGTTTCCTTTTGGGAAGGCCTTTATTAACCCAAGCTTTATAATTTTTTAAGTGTTTGCGATGTTCCCAAACTTTGGATTTATCATTTATGCTATGAAATCTAGCAATAATGTGCCTAGGTTTACCATTTTTAAGTCTCTAATGGTATGCATGTTTAATTTTAGATGATATAATGTGTATTATTTTGTCTATCACCTCTATCACTTCTTAATCTAGATCTTCATTTTTCTTTTTCCTCTATGCCAATAAAATAGAGCTTAAGAGCTTTGCTGTTCCTTTTTTTCTTTCATTGAAAAATTTGCAAATAGTCACATTTACATGAGTTTTTTCCTCATCTTTTAAAGTTGGTTCATTGTTAGATCTGCTTGACTAATAGCTTTGAATGTAGTGATTTTAGCTTTTACATATCTTTTTTCTTTATGACTTTCTTTTAGTTGCTTCCGTGTTTGTTCTACTTCAATCTTAGCTTCCTAAGTAGTGAACTTATCTTCCAAAGTAATGATCTATTAACACAACTCTTTCATTTACAATGGCAAATCTTTAATTTTTAGTAACATTTCCTTATGTATTGTAAGCTTCATTTATCTTGCTTTTCTATTCAACTTTCAAAATGGGATCCTATTTCAGGGTTTTGTTACATAAATCCTATTTTGAAATGTTGAAATTAAAGTAGTTATTTATATTCTTGCACAAATTTTTTCAATATAAACCTTCTTTCTGAATTGAATTTACACTAATTAAAAAAATGCAACCCTTTAGATGGAAGAACCTATAAGAATAAAGCAAGCTAACATAAATAATAAAGCAGGTTGATTTCATCATAGCATATTGCAAATTTAATTGAAATAATATTTTATGTCCACGTGTGAGTTGGTGCACAACTAAACATTTCATTGTATTTTCATCAAGCACCTTGTTAAATTAAAAGTTTGTAAACAAAACACATGAGGATATGGATACATACAAAGAATGTATACGATGACGGGTAAAAATATTCTAATGCTCAGAAATAACAAGACAGAAAAAGAGAAGACAGCAAGTTCTCTTTCGTTGTATCGTTTACCATTTTCTCTGTTGTTGAAAATGGTGAGGAATAAATATTCGGGTTTTGTGGAGATTTTTTTCATAAAAAACATTTTGGAAGTTACTACAATAGCGTAACACTAGTAATATTAAAGCCAGCAGAAGCAGAAACATGAATATGCAGCAGCAGAACACCTCCCTTTCCTTTTGCTTTGAACATTTCCACAACATTGTCGCCATTTCTAATGTCAACGCTATGGCTAAGGAAGGTACGCCTTCTCAAAACATCTAAGGAAGGTAACAATTTATTTTATGATTTGCGAAAATGGTCAGGCGGCTAGACACTGCTATTCCGTTCATGGCTGGGCTGCGGAGTTGGTTGGTTTGCAGTTGCACCAGAGACATGTCCCTTTTTTATTTCTTTGTGATCCTTTCTGAGAAATTGTAAGTGCTCTTTGCATTCATGTATACGGGCGTGGGCGTGGGCGTCCGCGACAGGCTCCTTCAGGAGTACTACTCCATCCGATGCAGGGACAGTAATTCTTGTGGAATTTGAGAACCACTTTGCACGCATGTATTCCAGCGTCCTCCACGGCGGAACAGACATTGAACTTTTCTTCAGAGATGCAATGGCAGCGCCTGACATGAATTCTATTAGCCTTGCTAACCTCTCAGGCTTCCCTGCAAAGATCGGAGAGATCTGGTTTAGCATTTCCTCGTAAGACACAACGGCTCTGGCGATCCTAAACTGCGTGCGAAAATCTGTGTCCACGATGAAACGCTCCTCCTCCTCCTCCTCTTCCTCATCGGAACGCACTAATACTTCAATATATTCATACCGGCCAGCCGGTAGCTTCCCGTTTACTCTCCATTTTGACCTGCACACAGAGGCATTATGTCCCGCCAGATTCAGATGCCTCACTATCGCATTCCTTATGCAGGCGCCATTGCAGTTTCTTGCTCCATTGCCAATGTCATCCCATGCAATGCTGGCAACTGCGGATTCAACCGTTGTTACAAGTGATCTCTCGCTCTCCGACATCGATAACAAAGACTGCAAATTTTAGAAACGAACAGATTTTAACAAATTGTTTGAAACTGCTGCGAGACTTCTCTAGCCTAAATTCTAACAATGGCTCTGAAAGCTGACAAATTTAGAAAATTTTCAAAAACTGAATTATCGAATCTCCAGAGATACAATATCGAACTGCGTTAATACCAAACTAAGATGACAAAAGTTTTCCGACTCCTGGGGCGATATAATGCAAGAGCTTAGCTCGCGCTCTACCTGGAGCTTTTGCTTGTTCTCCTCCTCCTCTTCATCACCGTCCGGTCGATTCATTACGGGTTCAATGCTCCCGTTTCGGTGGTCGGAGTATCCGTTTTCAATGAAATCCTTTACCATGGCTTCCAGATCGTGCTCGAAATCGTCGCTGTCGTTGGTAGCGGCACCTCTGTCAGGGTCCGTCCGTAAGCCATTGATCATCCGATAGGCATGCCAATGCCAAGGCTTGTAGCTGCGGCGTCTGGGCTTGGGGAAATCATCCACTTGCCAAGTCCTTGAACAAGGAGGAGGACGCATCACCATTATTTTCGATTTCGCGGCCTCAAGGAGCACGCCTAATGTCCATTCCACAAATCACAAATGTGAAGTCTGGCATCTTACGAAAAAAGAAAACGTGTGTGCAAACACGCAACACAAAAACAAGTAATATGTGGACATGCATGGGAAGAGAAATCAAATGGTAATGCCTTCTGAGCAAGATCCTCTTACCTCCTCTAAATATACAATTCTCAGAATCTTGGCTTTACGGTCCTAGAACCCCAGGCTTCGGCAGAGTCCGACGAGAAAAATCTTTACGTGCAAAAGAGAAGATCACCTGTCATTAGCGTCCGTCCGTAAAGTAGCAGTGAGGCCATCTCCTTTCGTTACCGCTGGATTGGCGACAAGGATCGAAGCTCCTCCATGTTTTTTAATCCCAGAAAACAACGGATGCCGAATCATTTCGGTGCAGACACCTCCTACAGTTACCGCCGATTGAACGATTCTTACTTTGCATCCAAGGACAATGAATGTTGGATGGAGCAAGAAAGGAAAGGAAAGGAAACACGGTTTGAAGACGTACTCTTGACAGGAGGTGTTACATATTATTAAACAAAGCGCAAGAATCTGCACACCACGCACGCCATAAGCAAGGAAAGTCAATTTAACACGCAAAGAGGAAAGAAGCCCAGGCAGGTCTAACTTGCAGGCGACGCAGGCATAACATGTGACGAATCCCGTGAAGCGCAATATAAACGTAATAACCTCTACTTATACTTTACGCCTTTGCTTTGCTTTGCTTTAAGTAGTATCGCACCCTCCTTGTTCATCCACGTATACCTATTTCATGATTCTATCCACGTTTTTGTTGTTGACGTCTGTAACAAATACTTGTACGCTGGTTCTACTTGCCGCCCGCTGTTCGTAAGAAAGATTCACGGAGAAGACTTGCACTGGAAATTGTGGCTGTCCATTGATTTAACAAGAAGCATCGTAATTAATATTAACCTGCAATTGATTTAACTGCCTTTTCGTTGTCTTGTAAAATGCAAAAGCGCAAAAACCAATATCATATACATACCATGTGAGCAGGCATATTAAAAAATATTTTTTACCAACTCCAATGCAAATTGCGATCCTGAAAGAGCGAGTGGAATGCGATCATCCTAATTATCTTGTTTGGCTTGAAAACGAAGAAGAGCATCAGCTAGGTGTTTTGAACTTCTTGTAGGCAGTGTTTAAATAGTCTAAAAATATAGGATATGCATGTTTCAAGAATCACAATAGTCAAAGGTCTCAAAGGTCACAAAAATGATACATCTATTGATTTCTTTCTAAAAACAATGTTTATTATAAAGTCATGTTGACTCAACTAGAGCCCGCAAAATTTCTGATCTGGCCACTATTTGTTAAATCAATGATTTATGGCTGACTTAGAAAACGATAGTTGCAAGTTTGATTTTAAGGAGAGTTTGCATTCCAGCTAAGTTTGAATTTACAGAATGCTGTTTCTATTCCAACTGGAACGTCTCATTCTACTCTAAACCATAATGTTATTTCAATGTGGAACATTTAGTTCTATTTTTAATTGTCAATGTTATTTTCACTTACAATGTACAACATTATTTCCACTCCAAAGTGCAACATCATTTTTAGTTTCAATATGCAAAGTTATTTTCACTTACAATGTACAATATTATTTCCACTTCAAAGTGCAACATCATTTTAGTTTCAATGTGCAAAGTTATTTTCATTTACCATGTACAATATTATTTCTACTTCAAAGTGCAACATCATTTTTAGTTTCAATATGCAAAGTTATTTGCACTTCAAAGTGAAATGCAAGATTATTTCCACGTGCAACCTTGTTTCCACTCCAACATGGATCAGTTCAACAAGTTTCCACTCCAACGTGAAGCATTCGTTTATAGTTTAACGTGCAACATCGTTTTCACTCCACTTCAACGTGTAATATCCTTTTCCACTCAGCGTGGGTAGGACATATTATGTCAGCAGAAATACCGTAAAATGAAATAATAAATTTCTTCCTTTGCCAAGTTTTCAATGACCTCATACCAAATGCAGTAATTGAGCTTCTCTTTCTACTCTAGGCTCCTAATGACTATAGCTTTTCCTTTCTATGCTTCTCTAGTTTGTATCTTCAATGTATTAGCAATAGATTGAAAAAACAGCTACAACTTCTCTCTTCTTATGTTGCTCTGATAAATTAATGACAGCTTCAAAAATAATTAAAAAATAGCTATTTAAAATTATTGCTAGAAGTTTAAGCTCTTGTCTCTAAATTGTTGTATTCTAGTTTTTGGCTTCTTGGCAAAAACCAGAATATCTTCCTCTATTCTCCTCTTTTTCTAAATTTTTTTTCCTTCTTTCTCTTTCACTTGAAAAAGCTATGTAATTCATATGAAAGTGAGGTTTTGCTTGGCAATTGTGTAGTTTTTTTTTTTTTTTTTGAAAGTGACATGAGCTTGGGAATTATGCTCAATTCAGGAGTTTAAGAGAAGCTCTTAAAACTCCTTTACCACTTAGGAACTGGGGAGAGTTTTATGGTGGATGTAGGCTAGTGTTTCTGATAGCTAAATCATCTTAAAAAGCTCTATAGCTATTTACCCCCTTTTCTATTTTAAGTTTTTTTTTTTTTGGGCTTTCTAGTGATCTTTTTGCTAATCTCTAATTGGTTCAAATTTTTGTAAGGGCCTAATTCATCCCCCACCCTCCCTCTCTTAGTACCTCCAGCTACATCTAACAAACAACAATCGGTATTAGAGCCTGGTCAATACCTCTTGACTTAACAATATGTGTTGCATCTACTTGTTTCTTGGATGATACAGAATCAATGCTTTTCATCCAATAGAGCTCCATGGTTTGATGGCTCAAATTACCCTCTATGAAAAGTATTAGAGCATGGTCAATACGTCTTGACTTAATAATCTTAAAAAGGGGAGGATTGTTAAGTGTTTTGAGCTTGCTTGTAGGTTTGAATTTGCAAGCGAGTTTTTGTTTCAACCAAGTTTGAATTTCCAATTTCAATGCATGATGTTATTTCTACTTCAATGTGGAATGTCATTTCCACTCTTAATGCATGATGTTATTTTCACTTTTAAAGTAGGTTCAAGGTGGAATGTTATTTCCACTTCAATACATGACATTGTTTCCAATTCAACGTGGAATATATTTCTACTTTCAATGCACTGATGTTTCAATGCATGACATTGTTTCTACTTCAACATGCAATGCCATTTCCACTTCAATGTGCAACATAATTTTCATTTCAACGTGTAACATTGTTTCACTTCAACTTGCAATGTCATTTCTACTTCAACATTTAATGTTGTTTTCCTTTCCCTCTAAAAACAAATTATTATCCTTGGCGCAATCAAAACATATATGCATATCATTTCCCTAGAAAGGCCATAGCATCAAAAATGAAATAACAAATTTCTTCCTCTTCTACCAAGCTTTCAATAAACTCATACCAAATAGAGTAAGTATGCTTCTCTTTGTATTCCAATCTCCTCCAGATGAATTGATAACTATAGCTTTTTCTCTTTCATGCATCTTCACTCTATATCTCTAATGTATTAGCATGGAATTAAAAAAATAACTACAGCTTCTTTATTCTCATGCTGCTTTGATAAATTAATAACATCTTGAAAAATAGTAAAAAAAACGACTATGAAAAATTGTTGCTATAAGTTGAAGCTCTTGTTTTTGAATTATCGTAATATGGGTTTTGGCTCCTCGGCAAAAACTAGAATTTCTTTCTCTATTCTCTTCTTCTTCTCAAATTTTTTGATGTGGACTAATGCTTCAAGATCAAAACTGAAATCCCAATCTTCAAACTTTCAAGAGAAATTGAAAGAAAAAGGAAAAACATTTCTTTATTCTTGCAAAATCATGATAGAATTACAAGGCTAAAAGCAACTTGCCCAAGGTTAGACAAAGGCTTAAGAGAATTACACTCACAACATCTTCATACAACACAACTCACAATGGCTAAAAGCCTTATAGCATGGAAACTCAATGGAAGCTCAATTGGAAGTCAACCCTCTCTTCTCAAATCTCTTTCAAAACTCTCTCATATTCTTTTAAATGAAAGGCTCAAATCACTTTTTATAGTTTTTTTTCAAGCGTCCCTTTATCTTTCCTCCCATTTAGAATTCAAATTGAAGTTTGATGAACCATGATTTGTCATTCCGATATCGGACCAGAAATATCAGGTACGCGATATTGTGGCCTGGCTAACGATATCGGATACACGATATCATGGTTCCTATGTCAGCCTATAAATACCACATTTGGGTGCACAGGAAAAGAGCAAGTTAGTGTTAGAGTCAGTAGGTGTAAGCGTAGAGTCTTTTTATTCATTTTTAGTGCATCTCAACTCTTTCCCCAGTGCATGCCCGTAGTGTGATGATTGTAATTGTATGGAACTGTTATTCGAGTGTGACGTACTTAGACACACACATGACCAGCAATAAAGATCAAGATTACTTCATCATTGCAACATTCACTTAGTTTTAATTACTTACTGTTATTGTTATTTATTGTTTTCCTAATTAATATTTCTTACCATTCATTTATTATCCCTATTATTAAACGTGAAATGAGTACGACTTAATCATGAGCATTTAAGTGTGACTACTTGGTAACCCAATAGCGTATCTAGGATTGCTCCAGTAATACACGCTTGGTAATCCCAGAAGTAGTACATGAGGTCCAAGATGTGTACGGATGATTAAGGACAGATGCTCATTGCACTTAGGCTCACTTAGATTCTCTTCTCTCATTCCCTCTTAGCTTAAAACAAAGTTATTTTCCATTGCCTCTAAGAGTAGCACTAGTTTAGCACCACATCATACACCTCAGTCTGGACTAAACCATACATGACAAAGCAAATACTAGGTCAAGTGGGAAGACAGTGAACTGCAATCAACGTGTAATTATCTAGATACCACAACTAGCCCATTTGCAGAGTTCAACTAGATCGTGCGTGAATGCTCATATTCATAGGGTTAAATGTAGGGGTACCTCGCCACTCATCATTGGCGTCGTTGCCGAGGATGGTGCTAGTTATCTAGATTAGTTATATCATTCAAGATCGCTGTAAAGAAGCATTAATGATATATCTTTTAGAGGGAAACTAATTACAAATAAGTCACACACAATTCATCACAATGTCTCTCTCACAAGACTATGACAACGCAACAACTAGTAAGGCAATTCATTGGATAACCAACAAATTATATGATGATGAAGATGAAGTTTGGAGTACTCAATCTTATGTAGGGGTCTCCTATGTACATAAACAAAGACAACATCGTTCCAACTCACAAATTCATAACCTACCTAGTGATGATGAACCCTTGCTGGCCATTAAGAGCCTAATGCATATACAAGAGGCTATTTGAATATCCTATAGGCATCACAAGGAAAGTCGTCTACCCAGGCTTGATTTAAAAAACTTTCCCAAGTTTTTAGAAGGCTATGATTTAGATCTGCAATATCATTTACAAGTCTTCCATGATGCCTATGTATGGAACAATATTGATAATGGGTGGAAAAAACTTAAGCTCTTTCCTACGACACTCGTTGATCAAGCAAAAGTATGGTACAAGTCCTTAAGACCAAAATCAATTCGACGATGGCCGACAATGGTAGAACTCTTCAATGAAAGATATCAAACCTATGCAAGAGTGTGGGCCTTGAGGAAACAAATCCAAAAGTAGAAACAAGAGCAACATGAACCCTTGGACATGGCCTTAGAAAAATACTATTCGTTATTAAACCATTGCCCAGGCCATGGGTTCTTCAAGGAAAGGCTAATGTATCACATCATGGATGGGCTCCATAATGAAACAAGGGAGACCCTAGGGATGTATGCCCAAGGTCAACTATATGAGCTACGAACTCACCAATTCTAGGAGCTTCTTAAGTAGGTAGCAAAAGAAGAAGTAGAAATGGCTAAATGGGAGAATGTTGAAAGCTCTCAACATGACCAAAATCTTGAATTAGAAAAGGTCCATGATCATGAAGAGGAGAAATCAACTCACCTCATGGAGGTGGAATCATCTTTGCCAATACTACAATCACTAGATGAAATGAAGGCAAAGATCAATAAGATGATGGAATGGGTACATGAAAAATGTGGAGAATATGTCAACACTATTAGAGGTAGAACCATGACGAACCAAGAAGCAAGAAAGACCACCCTTAGACAATCAAAAAGAAGGGTCAAAGAGAATAAGAACTCAACTGCTAATCATACGTATCAATGTAACATTTTCCTGTACGATCACCCCAAAGATCAATGCCCAATCTTGTCACATTTACATGAGCATTGGGAAAGAATGTTACATCCAGAGTTCATACAAAAATACTATGTTCAATCACAATGGAAAAAAATCCCTGTCGTGGAGGAGGCCACCCTCAAACTGTTCACACCCTTCATATCATCCAAACCCAAGCGCTTATCAGGTTCAGCATCCTATTTCCCCAACCGGGTCCACATCCTCTATCTTACCACATTGTTATCATTCTCTTAAGTATTATCAACCCATGTCCTCTTCCACAAGATCACCACCTCATGTTCCTTGCACTTCTCCTCACCCTCAATATTCTGATCCTTCACCTCCTTCTACACCTCCACCAATAGTACCAACAGGATTTGCACCACAACATCAATCGACAAACGTTACTTGTGCTGCTATTGTCAACCGCAGTGGGAATCCTCCACAACATCGAAGGCATCCCTTCTTTATACATGATCATAGAATGGGACAACACAGTTCTAAAACCACTACATCCACCAACTTAGCATAAGTCCAATGCTATGATGCATCTCCTCCTTCGAACCCAATGCCTCCTGTTGCCTTATTCAGGCCACCAATCAACACTCCAACAACTATGCGTCCCAATGAATATAACCACGTAGGGAGACATATTGATCCTTGCATACCATCTTACAGTCACGGGTGCCATAGTGGGTCAGCTTCTTATCACATGACCACATCTTATAATTTGCCCCACTATGCCTACTACAATCAAGTGTGTGAACCCCAATTTGGGTATATTCCTACCACCACCTCAAAAGACACTTGGTGGTTTGGATATGATCGATCCCCAACATTTCCAACATGCATGGATCCACATTTTCCATTTATTAATTCTAGCCATGCTTAATTGTTTATTTATGGGGGATATCCTCCATTCTAACAAGTAAAATTAATAAATTTTTTTTCTTTTCTTTAATTTTACAATTTTTTATTTTTCAGTTTTTCATCTTTTAATTTGTTGTTTTATCTTTTTAATTGTTGTTTTATCTTTTTGAGGGTAATCTCATCAACAAATAAAATACTCACATGACTTATCGGTTGAGGTGTTATTCTATGTTATCAAGTCTCAGGTGACTAATTATTTGGACAGCGAGCCCACAAGATCCATCCACCCATTCTAATAATAAGAGGTTCTACTTTGGGTCTGATGATATTCTTGACATCATTAAAACTTAAAGTAATTTTGTGCTCATTATGCCCAGAGCAAAGAAGGATGGACTAAGAAGGAATGGCTAGGGTGTGACATCAAGGGGACTTGTGGATTCTTTTTAGTGACATCTATAGGTGCTATCATGCAGCCTGGTTGTACTAAGATCCTTGTAGATCTAATGCAAAATGGGAGTAAGAGTAATGAAGGCACTAAATAAAGAAACTCAATACTATTCTGGGGGTCCCATTGGAAAGACATGCACCCATGCTTGAAAGTTGGTGGCTTCTCCAGTTCACTATTGGGGAAAACAAAGTGCCAAAGAGGCTAGAAAAAGAAAAGAGAAAAAAAAATAAACGAGAGAAAAACACAAAGAAAAGATAAAAAAAACATGTATGCCGCAAAGAAATTCCAAATCACTCCTCCCTTGGACAAAACACCAAGTGATCGTACACCTTGTTGTCATGGTGCTCTTATGGTTGTCCATCATTGGATAAAACAATGCAATGTCAGTGATCGAAGGAATGGACTTGCTCTTGATTTTGGGGCAATGGGCTAATGACGCATTAATCCCGTCCTACACTTAGGATTCATTATGCCCTGGGTCAGTTACCTCATGTCCCGATCTCTGCAATCCCTTCTACAATTTTCCTCATCTCACTGTTCGTGTATTTTTAACTTGTGTCTTGTGTAGCATAGAATTCCTACCTCATCACAGTAGTATCTACATGTGTGTGTCTTGTGGAACTAGTGTGGATTACATTTAACCCTTTTAGTGCCTACAGACATTTTTCGGTGTGGTTACGCAAGGGCATGATAAATAGGAACCTACTTTGGGGAGGACCCACTTGCATAACTTTTGTAATTTGCACTCTTTACACATCACCACATCCTTTTATACCCTCCAAGTACTTCATTGCCAAATCTATTCTTTGCTTTGTCATCATTTTATCAAACGTTCCTCAAAACCATTACATGTCCTTTTATGTGTCACCTAAACAAATCAGGTCCAACATTAAAATTTTAGGGCAACTTCTTGAAAAAATTTCTAACTCTAAAATCACACTAAGCAAAGAATTCAACATTTATTAAAGGCAATAAGTAAGGTATGAAATAATTGAACTTCTTTCAATAACCTTACTAACAATTGATCTTTGTGTGATTATAGATGGCCCCTAACAGAGGACAACAAGGAGAACCTTCTCAAGGTGCAACTAAACGCCCAAGGGGAGGCAAAGGCCAAGGACCTCATGTAGAACATACAGAGTAGGAGGCATAATCATTCAACATCCATCAGGGAATTCCTATCACTACATAATCTGGCCAAGAAAAAGGTGGAGAGGTCAAGGCCTGAGCCTATGAAGAGGAATGACAACTATTTGCAGCATGGCATGTCAAGGCCAATCAGATGTTCCTGCAACTGTCATGTTCATGGGCGGTGCCAACTCCATCAAACATTGGAGTATCAGCATGGATAGCACAAGACCCCCAAATCGAAGAGGAAAAGCTCTAGGAACTTCTTTAGAGCCATCAACTTCCAAAACCTGGAGCATAAGACAAGGGGAAGAGACCCATGGAGGAACCACCACCACTAGGAACCACATGAGTTTCCATAAATTCTGTAATTTTGTGTCTATGTCCCAATTTTGTTGTATTCAATTCTCCACTGTGGCATGAATAAATTCCTAGTCAGTTAATAATCCCATACCTATCCACTATGTAATCAATTGGGCTTGTTCTCATTTTGTTCGACTCGAGGATGAGTTTTCATTCAGTCATGGGGGTATGATGAACCATGATTTGTCAGGCTTCGATATCAAACCCTCGATATTAGATCCATGATATCGGGTACGCAATATCATGATCTGGCTAATGATATTGGATACACGATATCATGGTTCCTATGTAAGCCTATAAATACCACATTTGGGTGCACAGGAAAAGAGTAAGTTAGTGTTAGAGCTAGTAGGTATAAGTGTAGAGTCTTTTTATTCATTTTTAGTTCATCTCAACTCTTTCCCTAGTGCATGCCCACATTGTGATAATTGTAATTGTACGGAACCTTTATTTGAGTGTGATGTACTTGGACACGCACATGACCAGCAATAAAGATCGAGATTACTTCATCATTGCAACATTCACTTGGTTTTAATTGCTTACTGTTATTGTTATTTATTGCTTTCCTAATTAATATTTCTTATCCTTCATTTACTATCCCTATTATTAAACACGGAATGAGTACGACTTAATCACGAGCATTTAAGTGTGACTACTTAGTAACCCAATAGCGTATCTAGGATCGCTCTAGTAATACACGCTTGGTAATCTCAGAAGTAGTACACGAGGTCCAAGATGTGTACGAATGATTAAGGACAAATGCTCATCGCACTTAGGCTAACTTAGATTCTCTTCTGTCATTCCCTCTTAGCTTAAAACAAAGTTAGTATCCATTGCCTCTAAGAGTAGCACTAGTTTAGGACCATATCATACACCTCATTCTAGATTAAACCATACATGACAAAGCAAATACTAGTCCAGGTGGAAAGACAACGAACTGCGATCAACGTGTAACTATCTAGATACCACAACTAGCCCGTCTACGGAGTTCGACTGGATCATGCATGAATGCTTGTATTTGTATGGTTGATTGTAGGGGTACCTCACCACTCATCAAAGTTCATTGAAATCCATATAACATGTCTTAAAGAAGTAGAAGATATCTTTCTCAAAACAACTAGATATTAGAGAAGACATTTTGGAGTCAAGGGAGACATCTTGTAGGAGACGTCTTGAAGAAGACATCTTGGATCAGCTGGAGATGTCTCTCTCAAGTTTTCATCACTCTCAAGAGACATCTTCTTTCTGCATGAGACATCTTAACCTGCCAAGATATGTCTTGGTCATCCTAAAGATGTCTTGATAGAGAGAATTATCAAAAAAACCAAATTCTTCCTGGAAGTTCCATAAGTATAATTTACTTTCAATTGTTTTCTCTTGCCTCTTGGACATGACCAACAATATAAAAACATAGACACACCTAAGATACAAAAACATAGTTTGAGGATGTTATATGGGTAGGGTGATGTCCTCATCATCTCTTCCACTTTTAAAATTAAAACTTATTTCAAGTTGGTTGTATACTTGGGATAGCATTAAGCCCCCACAAAGCCAAAGCCTTCTCATGAACCCAAATTACATTTTTAGATCCCCCATCATTCCAATGCATCAAATATTCATGCATAATTCATTTCCTTGTGCTTCTAGCCTCCCTTACTTATAGCACAATAGATTTTCTTGGTGTCTGAGATGGCCTTGGATCATCAAGTGCATTTTTAGAATTTCTAGACTATCCTCCAAATTAGAGGTAAACACCTTGATATGCTAGTGGCTCAAATCTAAAACATTAAATACATAAGAAAATGGAAAATAATTAGCAAATTCAAGTTCATAAGCATTGCCATTCACTTTGACCCTAATTTGAAATGGACCAATTTTCTTGAATTTGAGCTTGTAGAAGTTTACATTCTTTAGCCTCTCCTTGGCTAAATGAAGCTACACATAATCTCCAACACTGAAGATCACCTTCCTCTTTCATAATTTCTTTGCAGTATCAACTTCTTTAGCTTTGACTTCAAGTTTTTTCTTTACTTGCTTATGCAATTCTTCAATGATTTTCACAAACATGGGCACAATCATCAAGTTGTTTCAAATCATCTATCATTCTAGGGGCACCGCCATAGTTTTCCTTAAATGGGCTTTTCCTAATGCTAGGGTGATCAGAATTATTGTAACTAAAATTAGCATGTGAAAAAAGATTTTCCCACCTATTGGGCTAATTCTCACAAAGATACCTTAAAATTTTGAGTTATGATTTATTCTCAACTTCAAGTTGGACATCATTTTGTAAATGATTGGCATTAGAAAAAGATAATTTAATACCCAAAAAATTTCATAATCATCTTTTAAAATGACTTGTATATTTAACATCCCTATCACTTACAATGTTAAACAAGAGACTATGTAATCTTACAACATTTTGAAATACAAGTAACATGAGATGCATCATTGCTTCTTTTACAAGGAATAAAATGGACCATTTTAGTGAATCTATTGACAACGACAAAAAGTAAATCATGACCAGCTTGTGTTTGGGAATCTCACAAATAAAACCCATTAAGATACTTTCCCATGGAGCATTAGGAATGGGTAAAGACAAATAATGCCTAGTAATACCCTTATCTCCCTTGAATTTTTGGCAAATTTTTGGCAAAGATGACACTCACTAGCAAATATATTTATGTTATTTTTCATACCTAGCCAATAGTAACTCTTTCTCAAAAACTCATAGGTATTTGTCTTACCCATGTGTCTAGCCATACTACAATTATGCTTTTCTTCTAACATTTTTTTACCTAAAATCACATTTTGGTACAAATATTTTACCATTTTTGAAGAGGATTCCCTACTGTAGATGATAGTCTCTCCACCTATTCATTCTACTAAGTAATGGAGCATGAAGGTCCCTCTAAATCTCTCCAAAATTAACATTATGAGAATACAAGGAAGTCAAGGTTTCAAGTTCTTGTACTTGAGCACAAGAGTGATTCACGACATAGATTCTTGAAAGAACATTTTCTACTACATTACTTTTTCGATTTTTATGTTTCAAAATAAAATGAAACTATTGCAATTGTTCTACCCATTTCATATGTTTAGCACTCAATTTCTTTTGAGAATTCAAAAATTGAAGTGACCTATGATTAGTAAATAAAAGAAACTTTGATCCTATTAATTAATGTCTAAAATTTTTAATGGCTTAAAGCATAGCATATAACTTCTTTTCATACACACTATGCTTTTGTCTAGTTTTATTTAATTTCTTGGGAAGAAAAAGCAATTGGCTTATCCTCTTGAAAAAGCACATCTATAATAGCAAGCCCACTTGCATCTACCTCCACTTCCAAAATTTCTGAGAAGTTTGAAATTTCCGAAACCAAAGCACTAAAAATTTTCTCTTTCCAAGCTTGAAAAGATTTTTCTTTCTCATTATCCCACACAAAGGCTGAATGTTTCTTCAAACAAGAGAACATAGGCCATGTAATAGAACTAAAATTCTTAAAAAATTTCTTATAGAACCCAACTAAACCAAGAAAGGATCTCACCTCTCTTTCATCCATAGGTAAAGACCATTCTTTGATTATCTTGATCTTGCTTGGTTTCATCTTGACTTTGGTTCTTAAAGACAACATGATCTAAGTACACAATTTCTCTCTTCATAAAGTGGCATTTCTTGGCATTGATCACTATTTTTATCTCTTGTAATTTGGAGCTTATCAACCTCAAATGTTGTGCGTGGTCCTCTTATTTAGAATTGTATACAAGAATGTCATTTAAGAAAACAATGCAACATTTACTAATAAAATCTCTTAGAACTTCATGCATGAGCCTCATAAATGTGGCTGGAACATTGGTTAGCCCAAAAGGCATGACTAACAACTCATACAAGTCATTTGGTGTTTTAAAAGCTATTATCCATTCATCTCGTAGTCTAATCCTTATTTGATGATAATCACTTTATAAATCAATTTTAGAAAAAACCTTAGCATTGATAACACATCAAGAATATCATCCATCCTATGAATAGGAAATCTATACTTGATAGTAATCCTATTAATAGCCCTAGAATCTTTTCACATCCTTAATTCATCTGTATCTTTATTTGGAACTAACACAGCTAGAATGACATATGGAAAGATGGATTCCTGAACAAAATCATTAGAGAGTAATTCACTTGCTTGCTCAATTATTCCCTCTAATTTGGAGTCATGCAGTAACCTATTTCATTTGGAAGTGTAGCTCCTAGTATAAAATCTATTTTGTGTTGTATGGGTCTCACTGGTGGAAGCCCTTCTAATTTTCCTTTGAAAACATCAGCAAATTCGAATGCTAAAGGCTACACCACTAGAGGAAGTTCATGTGTATGCTCTTATTAACTTGTTGCAAGAATTGAAATGATGACAAAAACATGCCTAGCCTCTTCATGTTCTTGTAGGTACTCTTGCTTACTAACCAAGATCAGTGAAGCATTAATAGGGACATTTTTCTTGTATTGTTGCCAAGTCATAGGGATGAGTTCATGTATTCCATCTACTCTTGGAACAAACCAAACATTTCTTACACCACTAAAAGAATCCTTGTTGTCAAAGTTTCAAGATCTTCCCAAAATAACATCAACACAATCAAGGGGAGGACATCACAATATACCTTGTTTCTAAAGGCTTTAATTTTGAAAGATAATACATCTCTCTTTTACCTCTTGGAAATGATCCTTGGAAAGCTAATGGACTCTATAGGACCTAGGATGTAGAAATGTCTTCAACCCAAGCTTAGAAAAAACCTTTGAAGTATTCACATTTTCTTAAGCATGATTGTCAACCAAAATTTGTATCAATTTACCACTATCTAGACACTTAACTCCAATCCTAAAGGGCATCTTTCTTCTAGGGTCATCGTTGACATTTACATTTTCAATAAAAGTGCAAGAATTAATTTTAGTGATATCTTCAATCATTGTTGCATGAGGATTAACTTTATTAGAGAATTTTTCCTTTTCCAAGGTCTAAAGCTCCTAGCCTTTGGATATCTTTAGCTTTTTGCTCTTCCATTACTTGTATTCCTTTTCATCATAATTGAAGCATTGAAGTTTGGAGACATAGCCATTTTGTTGACCCTTTCCATTCTTAAAGTAGTATTTCTTAGAATCTTGGCCCTCCTTGAACTTCTCTTGCTTCTCCTTCATGTCCTTTTAAGTGTTTTCCTTATCCTTAACTTCTTTCTTACCTTTAGAAGCATGAATGGTTCCCTAGTCTTAGAAGGGTTGATATCACATTGTTTGAGTTATGCTGTTGATTCCACTAAAGGAGAAGCACATATAATAAACAACTCTTTAGGGGTCAAAGGTGATGGTACTTATATGACAAAGGGCTCTCTAGACTTTAGGTTCTAGGATCAAGTACTAGCTGATAGTACCTTGATGACAAATGGTCATCTAGGAGGACTAGATCATTTAGTTGCTATAAATGAGGTGATGGTGTAAGAGTTATTATTGGCATTTGGAGAGTTGGGCTCATTTAACACTAGCTCTTCATAGTCAATGATCTTTTGGAGATCAACATTAAGGGCTATGCGAAAATTGGTGTCATGACTAGCTAGTTGGTGATAATGACAAAACCTATCAAGCCTAAACTATTTTAGTAGCTTTAGATCATCTTTGGTTGCTACCATTGGGTTTCTAGATATCTCACAAAGACGATTGTGGCTCTTACAATCTTCTTCAGACAGTTACTTATGTGGAATATGACTATCTTTAAGCAATTGTTCTAGGAGTTCAAACAACTTCATAGGCAACTTAGTGTACCTAGTTCTATCCTTGTGCTTAACATTTGGTCTTGGCTAGTTAGAAGCATACAAAGTAGATTGTGATGATATATTAGAAGATGTGTTATGTGGAAGTGAATTTCATCTTTTTACCTATTTGGGCTCTTTTGTTACTACGGCCAAGATTGTTTATGCTTGTTTAGTCTAATCCTTATTTCTTCTAGAGTGTTGGTTCTTATAGGTCATAAGGGAATATCATTGCTAGCCTCTATTACCTCTTTTATGTTCTTGATTTGTAAAAAGGCTTGACTTACTAATCAATATTCTAAGTAATAAAGCTTTGACTTGATGAAATCATTGACTATTTTCTTAAAGATGGATAGGAGGTGGGTCTCAAAGATGGGCTTGGGGATCCTGTTGACCATTGTGTTCCATCTCTAAATGAATCTTTGGACATGTTCAAGTGGCCCATGCCTCACTTTCATAAGCTAGTTCAATGTCATATCAAGCTTCAAGTTGTATTTGAAGCAGTTGATGAATTGGTTTATCAAGTCTTCAAGGGAGGAAATAAAACATTTAGGTAAGGTCTGGTACTAGTCTAGGGTCTTTCCTTTCAAGGACATAGGGAAAATGTATAGTATCATATGAGATCATGCCTGTAATAGAAGGTACTTAGACTAGAATGCAATAAGGTGTACATTAGAATCTCCTTCACCATTATATTTGGCGAAGTTTGAAATAAACATGCCCATGGGTAATGTGATTTGAGGAAAGTTAAGGCTTATGGGATCATCCTTGTAGAAGTCCATAACCTTTACCATTTATGTTGTACTGGTCTCATGTTTTCATAGTTTCTTAGTAAGATCTTAGATTAGTTGGAAGACTTGATTCAATTTTTGTGGACCTCCTAAGGGCTACACTTGTTGTTGGATAGTTAGTGATTATGGAACAGGCAATAGTATAGATTGGAAAGCTCTTGTAACTACCATTGTAGAAGGGTTAAACATGGGAAACAAGGTTTTCACTAGCTAATGAGAAACAAAGGGATTATTATAAATAAATGGGTTATCTAATATGTGTGAAATTTGCATTCCAGGAGAAGGACCAGGTGAAACTATAAAAGGTTGGAGCATGGAGGGAATTACTAGTAGAGGTTGAGGCATAGGAGGGAAGGGTGCTAAGGCAAATAGTGAAGTGAACAAGAAACTGGGTTGACAGCTTGAGCTTGTGAAGGTCACAAGGGAATTTTGATTCATTGTTGAAATGGAAGGCATAGGGTTGAACATGCTCATCTCTAGCACATGAAACACCTTAACGAAAATTTGAAAATTTTGCATGATAGGCCTTAATAGCCTAATTTGCAATATAATTGATGGAAATTAATGAGACGCGACATGCATTGTGCCACGATATCGCGTCTTTCCCTGCGATATCGCATACGCGATATCGCGGTCCGCCACCATATCTATAAATAAGAGGCGGCACTCCCCTCATTTCCCAATCTTGGCTAGAAGTAGAAAAGCTCTGGCAGTTTGATCTCTCCAGAGTTAGAATTTTTCCCATGTGCCCGCAGTAGGAGTCCTAGAGTGAACTGCTCTTTATTCGAGCAGCTTGTAACCTAAACCCAAGTTGTGTACGGCAATAAAGACGAACTTGATTGGATAAACCTTGTAGTACATGGTTTTATTTATTGTTATTTATTTATTACTTTCCTAGTGCGCACGAGTACGACTTGATTACGAGCATCTACGGATATGTACAGCTAATCAAGGAATC
>MNCI01025456.1:709236-726348 GCA_015680685.1 Gnetum montanum
GGCGTTAAGGCATTTAGTCTGCGGAGTTCGACCGGATCGCGCGTGCACGCTCGTATTCGTATGGTTGAGTGTAGGGGTACCTCGCCACTCATCAGAAATTAAAAAGTAGAAACAATTACCTCTTTTCTCATTAAAAACCCCATCCAATAACCTTGTTTTAGCTAAAATTCCATCACTATTTAATGTGTAAAATGAAATTTGTAGCATATAAGCTCTAAAAGTCATTTAATCTAGCTTTTAAGCTATTAATGTCATTTAAGCTAGCTTATAAGTTGGAAATGTCATTTAAGCTAGCTTATAAATTGTAAATGTCACTTAAGATAGCTTATGAGCTGTTAATGTCATTTAAGCTAGCTTATAAGTTGTAGATGTCACCTAAGCTAGCATATAAGCTGTAAATCCCATTTAAGGTAGCTTATAAGCTAGAATTTTGGATAGTGAAAATGTTAAATACGCTAGCATTTTCAACCTAAAAGCCAAATACACTTGCTTATAAGCTGCACATTTACATTACGCATAACTTGTAATGCTCATATGAACATATGAAACTATAACTAATGCAAATATTAGCCTATTTAAGCAAGATTTGTAGTTGATTTTAGGACTTTTGGGTGGATTAAATTTCTAGAGAGATACAACATAGCGAAGTTGCAAAAAGCACAATCTTTCTAGCATCATTTTCAACGCAAACCTCTCTTAACAACTGGATTTTCCAACCTCATTTATAGTGAAAATCATGAGAGAAATTGTTGTAAATACAATATCATGTACAACCAAATTCCAAAGATATTTTCTTATTTCAGGCTTCTTTAGAGCTCTCAATCTATTTTCTAAACTTGTAGTTGCACAATGTGTTTTTTTCTACATTAGTACAAAGTTTGCAGTTCTTGCTTTGCTCATATTTAAATGTCTATTTACTATACTTTCACAATATGCTCTTGAATTCCTACACTGTAGTTTTTTATTTTTTCCATTTTTTCTAAATACAGTCACTATATATTTTTTAAGTCCCTAAGTGATCTATCAAACCATTTAGGGTGCTCTAAATACCTTTTGAGGCTGGTAGGATTTGGGGTTAAACTATTTTGCACTTAGATTTTTGATTTTCCAACACCAAATTTTCCTACTAGAACCATTAGAGTTAAAATCAGAACCATTGGAGTTAAAAGTCCTACTAGCAGTACTATAATATGCTTTTCTAAATAATAAGAAACCTATGATTATCATTGTCAACTTGGATAAAGATCAAAAAAGGAGAATATTGGAAGTGACCAATAAATGGCAAACACCACTTGCAGGGTCTTACAATGAAATAATAGGCATTGATACATGAATTTATCAACACTAGATATACACAAATCCAACTATTAAGCCACAATCCCAATGACAGAGATGGTTGAATCCTAAGCTTAAAGAAGTAGTAAAAAAAGAATGTGAAAAATTATTGAAAGCAAGATTCATCTACCCCATTGCAGATAGTGAATGGGTTAACCCTTTGGTTATTGTTCCAAAGAAAGGTGGCAAGTGAAGAGTATGTATTGACTTTTGGTTATTGAATTCTACAATATTCAAAGACCATTTTGCTTTACCGTTTGTGGACTAAGTCCTAGATACCATGGCAAGACATCAATACTATAGCTTTCTTGATGGATGCAACGGATATAACCAGATCCAAATTGTAACAAAACACCAAGAAAAGATTATGTTCACAAATCCATGGGGAACATTCGCTTACAAGAAAATGTTTTTTGATCTATGCAATGCACTCGCTATCTTTCAAATATTAGTATTGAGAATCTTTCAAAAAAAAAAAAAGTAATGGCATGGAGGTATTTATGGATGATTTCTCGACTTACAGGCTAAAATTTAAGTAAGCATTGGACCATTTAGAGTAGGTATTGAAAAAATGTGTAGAGAAAAATTTGAAGCTCAATTGGTAGAAAAGCCATCTAATGGTCCAAGATGGGATCATTCTAAGACATAAAGTATCACAAAAGGGAATTGAGGTAGATCCAGAAAAGATCAAAGTCATTCAGAACATCATGCAAAGGTCATAAACCATCAAACATGTTAGATCATTTCGAGGCCATACAAGATATTACATAAGGTTTATAGAAAATTTTTCAAAAATAGCAAAACCATTGGTAGAGTTAACAAAGAAGGATGTAACATTTTAGTAAACAGAACAATGTGAGAAGGTATTTGAGAATTTAAAACAGAAGTTAATCAAAACGCCAATCCTTCATTCTTTGGATTGGTCAAAACCCTTCCACATAATGATAGATGCTTCAAATTATCCATATTATGTAGTGTTGATGCAACTGGATGATCAAAGAAGGCCATATTACATACATTGTGCCAACAGAAGCATCACTAGAGCATAGCTTAATTACACTACTATAGAAAAGAAGCTTATGATAGTAGTGTACACGCTAGAAAATTTTAGATACAATGTGCTCGAGCATCCCATTTATGTCCATATAGATCATAGTCTAATAAGATTCCTGATGAATAAACTAGCAGTGAGTCCTAGGGTGATTAGATGGTTCATCACATTACAAGAATTTGACATCATCATGATTGATAAGAAAGGCACAAAAAATGTAGTGGTAGATCACTTATCAAGGCTAAGATGGGAACCACAGAACCAAGAATCATTATCAGATCAGTTTCCCAATAAAAAACTATTCACAAAGATAAGAATGGCTATTGACTCAACAGAGAAGTCATGACCTATTGATTACATGACCTACTTTACCACACAAGAGCTTCCTATTGAATGGACTTAGGAAACAAATAGAACAATTTCTCCATATAGTCAAAAGATATATGGAGATAAATAAAAATATTTACAAGATCTATGCTGATAGAATAGTACGATGGTATGTTCCAAAAGACAATCAACAGAGCATCCTACAAGATGCACATGAAGGACCATGTGGTGATCATTACACTGGGTGTAGGACAACACTTAAGTTGATGATGGCAAGCTAAGTCTAGCCTACCAAATTCCTGGATGCACATAACTTTACCCAATTTTGTGAAAGATGTTAGTGGGATGGAGGAATCATGACCAAGAATGAAGGGTCACAATAATGGATTCAACTGTTGGAACCATTTGATATATGGGGAATTGATTTCATGGAACACATTACACCGATGTCAAATAGGAAAGTTTATATCACAATGATTGTTAATTACTGTACAAAGTGGATAGAAGCAGTTATGGTTAAGAATTGTATAGCAAGGACAGCTGCCAAATGTTTTCAATAACATGTGGTAAATAGATTTAGAGTACCTAGGATGCTCATCTCAGACAATGGAACCCATGTCACAGGTGCTACATTTAAGAACCTCATGCAACAACTTAAGGTGAACCATAAATTGACCACACTATATCCTCCCCAAGAAAACAATTAGGCTAAAGTAACTAACTGAGAAATTACAAGAATATTAACTAGAATGGTTAGTTGATTTATAAAGGATTGGAGCACTAAGTCAAATGATGTTCTATGGGCCTATAAAACTACATGGGAACTTTCCATTGGATATTTGCCCCATGAGTTAGTCTATGGTAAATTACCAATGCTTCCAATCTAGGTAGAGCTCCAAACTCTAGCTCCATAACTTCCTCACACAACTTCAATTTGTGAAATTTTTGAACCCTATTGATCCTAGAGTGTTCAATTTAGTCAAAGGGGGGAGGGGGGGCGGGGGTGGGGTGGTTGGGTTTCCATTACATGTACATCTAAAAATTTGAGCCAAAATTTTGTAACACATGGAGGACATTATAAAGGGTAAGTATAAAAGAACAATAAGAAGATTATAACCAATAAACCAAACTTCAGCCAAAGAACTTAACTAATTCTCCTAACTAACCATATCAACCAAATAAGGACATAATAAACAAGAAAAATGATAATTGTAAAAGGTCATAATAATTGAAGGAATAACACTTAAGGGTTTCTTTTTGAAATTTTTCTAACTCTGCACTCATGATAAGATAAGAATTTGATCAAACCAAGGGTACGAGAAGGATTATAAACCATTAAGAACCAATTTAAATGCTTCAATAATCCTAAACTGTTGGTGATTGGAGATGGCCTTGAAGAGACCAATAGCCGAAGGATCTTCCCAACATGGTAAAGACCAAGAGGCTGTGGAAGAGGCCAAGTGGGAGAATGGACCCCACAAGTTGAAAATGAGAAGGAGGCTCAATCATTCAGCATTCATCAACAAACTCTCACCATAGAACAATAAGAACAAATAGAGGCAAAGGCACTGCTAGCACCTAACTAAGGATAGTGTCTCATGTTATCTATTGATTGTTTACAAGCCATCCAGGAAAAGTCTATTATGTCCATGGTCATTATGGAATTAAACTTTGGCCCATTCATAGAGTTTGCTCTAGAAGATGTTTGAACACAACTCCAGGAATCTTTACTATGGCCCACATTATCCAACAATGTAGAATGGTACCTAGGAGAGGTTTACCAATTTTGGAAAAATAAACAAGATGATGTGATTGTAGAGATGTCCCCTACTTCGTAGTGGCAATTGCTATGGCCTCGAACATTCCAAATGAAGGAGCCAATGTGGCACAAATTTCAATAAGGTCAAATACAAATGTGAAGAAATTATGGCTACAAAGGGCATATAGCAAAGAGGATAAAAACTACACTAAGCTCACGACTAAGGAGGACTTCCCACTTGTTCCCAACAAAAAGGCTTAACAGAATCTCAACATGTGTAGCTAGAGGAAGTGCAATACTGATGGGCAAGGTCAATGCTAACATTGCACATCTAATCTTTCTAGAGATTCAAAGGTGATTTGAAGAGAAGAAGGTAGGGAAGCCAACATTGTCATTCCCTTGCCTAATAAGGAAGCTATGCAAACAAGTAGGGATTTTAGGCTACATCAATGATGTCCCTAAAAAAGCCCAAAATGCCTCTTATGTAGAAATGTCAAAAGTAATGCCGCCAAAGAAAGATCAGTTGGAAAAACCAACAAGCACTAAGGGAGCTTCAGGTTCAACCCTTGCCGATAACATTTTAGCTATCGGACAACAACAATAGGCAAGACCCAATATTTAACCACCTACTAGAGATAGACCAGAATAGCAAGCTCCACCACCACCACCACCATAGGACTATAGGCCATAAATGAGCCATCTATGTCAGATCATAGATACTATCAACTATGAAGCATGGGAGGGCTCCTATCTCTACAAAGTTAGAGAAAGCTCAGTAAGGTCCACAGTTTTAATGAACCCTGCTAGTGGGTAGGTGTCATTATAGACAAGAGGAGAGGACAACTGGGCACAACAAATTTTGGAAAATGCTACATCATTCCAAGTGATGCTAAAAATTGGTGAAGGTACCACAATAGTGGTTATGCAACACTAGGATGCAACATAAGCCATAGAAGTAATCACTGATCATATCAAGGAATTATTCAATGTCCATGTTATACCACCAACCAATATTTTTGGAGCAAGAGATGTTCAAATGCTAGCTAGTACCTCAATGACTCTAACTAACCATGAAGATGTTCTAGATAAATTGCTGCAAACCAGCCAAATCATGCAAAATCTATTTGATATCACTAGTGATATCACTACAGTACAGTCTAATCTTATAACCACAAAAGGAAAGCTGGTGATGGCTGAAACAAGGGTAGAACATGCAGAAAATGAAGTGCAAAAACTCCAAAATGAACTAGCAGCTCTTAGAGCAGAGTTAAGAAATCCTGCACAATTTGTTGCCCTAGACTAGCTTGAACAATTTCAAATTAATCAAGTGAGGAAATTAATTGTCCACAATGTACAAGTTCAAATGGAAAAAGAGAAGGTGGTGTGGAATGTCTCTATTGTTGAAGCTTTGACATACGCACACGCTAAAGCTCTCACAACCTTGAAAGAGGAGAACAAGAAACTCACTACAAACAATACCTGATTGATTGATGTGAAAAAACAAAAGAATGTTCTTAAAGAAAATATCCATCAACTACAAAAATAATTCATTCACATCAACTAGGACATCAGCAAATTGGCTTGAGAGAATAGGATCCTATCAATGAAAGAAGTTCGTGGTATTAGACAACAACTAGCCATCAAGATAAGTGTGTGCTAAAATGAGGCCAAGAGACATGAGAAGCTCACAAAGCATTTTAGAGATTAAGTGGGCATGTACAATCAAATAAATGAAAAAGAAATCCAAATGAGAAATGCCAAAATTAGTTTCATCACAACTTAAAATCCTGACTAGTAATCCATCTTGGATAGTTTAGCCCACGTCCACCAAGAGGAAATCAAAAATAAGGACCTGCAGATAAAAGATCTTATAGAATACATGGGGTTAGAAAACCTTTGGTATGCTAACTTAGCCATGTTAACTTGGCCATATGTGCACTGTACAAGGAGTTAGCCAATTGAAAGGATGCTCTACAAAAATTACATGTCACAAACTCCAAGCTCAAAGCCGTGAAGGCTAACTACCAAGGATAAAAAGATGTAGTAGGGTACTTTACATGTTGGATGTTAGATTACCAAGAATTAAGAAAGGTAGTTAGGGCTTTTGAGGAAGAAAGGCAACAATCTGTGGCATGATACATTAAAGAAAATAAGATGTTCTTGCAACTACCATGCCTATGGGATGTATCAACTCCATCCAACATTGCTCAATTAGCATGAATGGTACATGACCCAAAGACAGAAGAAGAAAAGCTTCAAGTCCTCCTTAACAGATATCCATTTCAAAAGCTTGATGACAAAGGGAAGAAGTTGATGGAAGAGTCTCCACTACCAAGAACTTGAGGCTAAATTGTGCTATTTTAGCTTTTTGTTTTGTTTTGTCATGTTTACTGTATCATTTTGTTAAAATACCAATGCAACATTCAATAGTCATGTAAATAGTTAATAAAGTCAAGTCAAGTCTACCTCTCAATTTTGTAAGAAAATCTATCCTCATTTTGTTTTGACTCGAGGACGAGTTTCTAGTCAATCGTGGGGGTATGATAAAACCAATTTCTATAGTGATGCAATATCGTAACTCATCCTACATTATTGTTGATACGATGTCTTGGGATCTATGCAACCCTATAAATACCAACACTTGGATGCACAAATAACAACTTTTGATTCCAATCCTTAGCTAGATTTTTGCACTTTGTTTTCATAGTTTTAGCGATAGAGTGAATGTCGACAATGTGGTGTTAAGCAGTTGACCAACATCTTTATTCGAGTAAATTGTACTTGAACACAGTTTATGTGCACCAATAAAGATCAAAGTTGTTTCTCATCATTACAGCATTCCTTAGTTTTCTTTATGCTTTACTTAAAATAACTTTCTTGGTTTTTTAGTTAATAATTTACATTTCAAGCACTTTACTTTCAATATTTACTTGTTAAGTGAAATGGATATGACTAGTTTTGAGTGCTAAGTGTAGTCATCTGGTAACCCAATAGTGGCATTACTTGATTGGCTCAGTAGTAATTCCACTTGGTAATCCCAATGATAATTACATTAGTCCAAGGCATATATGGTAGCCCAAGACCAGATATCCATTGCTCTAGGCTAAGATAAATTTGTGTTTTCAACGTTAACTAGATTGAGAATTTTACCTTTTACTCAATCATGTTTATGACTAGGAGTATTAAGAGAGTTCCACCCTATAATTGAACTTCACTAACTTGAAGTGGGAAGACAATGATCACAAACTTAACATCAACTACTAGCATTATTACATAGCCCATCCACGGATGATCTGATCGCACATGAGCACTCGTGACTTGTATGGTTGTGAGATACCTCCATCACTCATTAGATACCGTAGTTATATAGCTTGTTTTTTTTATGAATCTAGGCAACGATACACAATAAAATTGACAAGAATGGTGGTATATAAGGCTCTAGCATTACTAGTGGCCTTCTCTTAGCATTATTAATGAAATATTATTTTACCATTACCCTTAAGTATTATAGATGAAATATTATTGTGTTACCAATCTATGCCTGACATTAAGAATGGTGGTATATAAAGCTCTAACATTATTAGTGGCATCCTCTTAACATTATAGATGAAATATGATTCACCATTACCATTAAGTATAAATAAAATATTATTAAGGATAAATAAAATATTATTTAGTATTACTGATGAGCATTATGGATAGAATATTATTTAGCCTTAGCTGTGTCACTTGTATAGGGGTTAAAAGCAGTGAACAATTGAGTGGACTGTGCCACCATACCATAATAGCTCATGAAAAAGATATCGTAACTGTTAGGATATGGAGAACATCGATAATACTGATCTTAAAATGTGACATAGTGATTACAATCCCACTAACGCCGTGCATCATACGTGGCACAACGTAGAGAGAACCTAAATAAATGCCACAAATTTAACATTATGTTTTAAAAAGAAATGGGTCAGGAAAGTCCCCGGGCCTGGACCCATGTGCGAAAAACAGCTGATGCTTTTGGTCTGAGATTTCCGATGTCTGATGCTTATAATGTTTCTATCATGTCTATTCTGGTCCAATCTGGACCTTGAAGATTTTTGGGTTCAACACTAACAGTCAAAATTATAAAATTTAAAATAAATGGTACGAACAATTCATTATTCATTGCCAACTGATAAAAGTTACAAATTTTTGCCATTGCAGGTTGCGAGTTTTCAATAGCAGCAAACTATTGGAGTAGAAGTAAATTTTATACAAGTGCTAGATGTTATTATCCTAATCAACCATATGTTATTTATATTGCCATTAAATTGATTTCTGTACCGTCTGCATGTTTCCTTTTCCTCAATCCATCAATGTATTAAAATTGTTACTATAGGTGTCAATTTAAATTGTAGTACTTGCCAAGACGAGGAACAACCTAAAGTTCGCAAGCAAAATATTTACTGCAGCCATTGCTAGAGTTTGCCAAACACTCCCTTAGTAAAATATTTGAACAGTCCAAACTCAAAATAGGATATACTTATAAGTAGAACATTTTGCAATGCTTTTTCTGTAACTTAAACAAAGTTTGTTTGGACTTTTCTGCTAATATGTTCACCATAAACTGTATATTTGAAGCGTGCTGGGCATCCAGTTATCTCTTCACAGAACTTGAGAGGCTCCACAACTGCATCAAAGTTTGTCTGGGAAAAAAAGAATAAGAAACAATTTTACATTTTTCCATGATTACACTGTCAGGGAGACATGAGAACCATAGAGCTTCGTGGTCCTTACCTCGTAGAAGAAAGGAACTGATACACGGTATCTAGAATTTTTATTGACCACCCGATGCAAAGTGGATTCATACAATCCATTGGTCCAAATCTGCAAATTAATGTACTTGCTATAAATCTCATATTTTGAAACCAAAACTTATAAATCCAAATTTTTGTGGATAGGTGCCTTGCCTAAAAGCAAGCTAACTGATTTGAATCCCATGATCCCCTAATTTGTGGACAATAAATGAATCTTTTTTTCATATTGAATAATATTTTTCACTTGACCTGGCATTGACAATTCATGCAACGCATGCTTCAGGCCACTGACTTATTAGGTGGGATTTGCTCATTGTCAGAGCCTTAAACCAATACCTGCCAAAAGCTGTCTAAGGTTGTCTACAAAGTTGTCACAGTTTTACAGCCAACATTAGTCTTTAAAATCTCTAGTCCCAGAATCTTAATGTATTTAAGGTGCCGCTTTATTGTCATAAAAAGAAAAGTTAAAGAAAACAATAACACTATAATAAAGACATTATGACTACAGAACAAACAGGGGAAAACAATCATAGCGGGGTTAACAAAAAACAATCAATTTAATTAGCATACCTTTAACATGTCTCCAATGTTGCACACAAAAGTATCAGGAACAGGAGTCGCCAATATCCATTCACCAGTCTTAGTTTTCACCTAAGTTAGAAGCGTACAGAATATCAAATGCATCAGAAAATTGTGTCAAAGTAATTTACCACAACAGTTTTTGTTTAAAATCAAAAGCAATGAAACACATGGCATAAATGAGTCAGGGAGAGGTAAACTGGGAAATCCTTATAAAATTAACTATTTAAGTGAGATAATGAGACCTGAAGAGCTGAAATGTCATCATCCTGGTTCACTAGGGTAAGTAAACCTGTTCACCAGTTTGTTAAAAATTAAATTGAGTTATACGAACATATATTAATGCCCTGAAAAAAATACAATGTCTTCATCAGATAAATTTTCTATTTAATTTTGGGAGTTTCTAGAAATGTTCGTCTGTAAAGGCAACATACCATAATCTGTATGAGCTCCGCTGCAAATTACACAAACCACAGTTCAATTTTTATCCTTTTAGGAAAAATGAGTAATTATTACTTTTCATTGAAAGGACGTACCATCCTATGCCTGATGTTTCTGAGTCAACATCTGGTTCTGGATAACCAATGATCCGCAAGACCCAGAAAGGATCACCAGCTCTTTTGCCTTCAAATGTATCAGGTCTACCATTCAATCCCACAGAAATTCCACGCATAATTTTTCTACAAAGATCTGAAAGCAATACAAAAAAGTGAAAAACCATGCAAAGCTAATAACAAAACTTCAGTTTAAAGACCTTTGTTCATTTCAGTAAAGTTATGCCTAGTACTGATTATCAAATATATGAAGGCACAAAATGCAACCAAAAGAAAAAATATCTAGGATAGCCTCAAATATTAGCAAACTTAAATACAAAGTAGCTCACTAAAAAACGTTAAGCATTACCTTTTAAGATTGAGACATAATCTTCCATAGTTGTACCAAACTCCTCTGGGTAATCTGGCCTGAAAGACTTTTAATGAGTAATGTTATCTAGAAATATTTCAGATGTTAAGAAATTGACAATATAACTAGACTAAACCAAAGATAGAGGACAATGACTTTTTTGTATGTTCAAGAAGAATATTCCCTTTTGCAAATAATATAATTTATCCCCACAAAAATTTGCATCTCTATGGACATTTTTGCGGCAAACACCTTCAGAATTACCCACCCAACCAAAGACAAATGATTACAAAAACTAACTTGGGTTTCTCTTTTTAACAGGACAGTCAAACATCAAAACACTGTAAATTGTATCTTTGAAAGAAAATTAACCACCAAGGCTGTCTACGATGACACAGTCAACTGATACGAACGTACAAAATGTTCTTAGCTTTGCCTGGGAAGAAGCGATAGGCTTTTACTAAACCGCATCAGCATTTTGATGAAGCTAGAACATTTTTGAGGAACTGTGACATTTCTTTTTTTGCAACATGCAAAACTGGATAGAGACAATTGCAGAGTACAATGAGAATATGAAGTGTGTTTCTGGCTCATGCTTTTCTGAAATTTAGGTGATGATATGGATGTGATACGTCTTAAGCACGATTACATTATAGGGTGATTTGTTTCTCTATTGGAAAACACCATATGTAAGCTAAAAAAATGTGTCTTAAACTCAGAATATATTGTTTATTCAGCAATTCTCTCTGCCCACATAGGCTAACCCCAAACAGATTATGCAAGCAAAGCACAGACCTTTCCATAGTTGCCACATCAGTTGGAAAGGTAAGAGTACCAGACAAAATCAAGGTTTTCCTTTGGCTTCTACACCCCTGCGTAGCTCCTACCAAGAGATTCGTTTGGCACCATGACCTTGATATTAACATCTGCTGCCCTCTCTATCAAAGCCACGCCATTAAGACTCAGGAATATCTCTTCTTCTTTTGTCCTTTTAGTAGCCATGTCAGGCATGCTAACAGCCTCAACGCTCTTGCACCTCTCACTAGAGACTCTCCTACAGCCATTCTGGTGTGGGCTATCCAGAAAACCAGAAACATTGGTGTGTTTAGGTACACCCTAACCCCCACGGTGTATTCTGTTACTAGTTCAACCTCGTGTTTCTGGAAGGATGCAGTTGCAACCCTGGGAATGATGCCTACTTTTGAACTTGAATGCACACGATATCAAAACAATGAGAAATTGTGGAGATTAGTTGTTGTCATTGGTTGCGGGGGATTCTGCCAATGTTGAATGAAGAACCAGACCTGTAGGACACACAAATTCGTAGGAGATGGTGCAACATGGAAACCATGCTTACAGGAGTCCACATTCAACTAACGGAGGAAGCTACAGCATATAATCTGTGCATCCCAAATGACAAAGAGATCATTCTCCCTACTAGTCATGGCCTTCAAGATGCGAAGCCTTTTCTCCAGGGACCAGTGTCACACACCTCGATCTGCCAAGCCCTTAAGTCTTGTCTATCTCTTCTTTGGCAAATGGCTGTCAAACTTGTTGACTGCTTCTTCATGCAATAAGGCAATGTCTGGAAGCTGCAAGGAATCCATTTTGGGTTTATGTGGTTCCTGCAATTAGGGAGGAGGGTGAATCTTCGGAAATTCTTCCTTGTCACTCCCAAGCAAAAATGCACCGACATGCATTTTTGCCTTATCTTTGCCCTTTGGAAGGCTGTGTGCAGCTCACAGTCTCACACTAGGCCAGAACCTTCAACTAATAAGTTCTCTAGATGCTACAGGAGGCATCTTCATATGCACGATGTTGCTTCTTCTTCCCACACTGTCACGGATCCATTCCCTAGGATGGTTGGTGCTATTATAGGCTCCCCTGCAAGGGTGAATGAGGACACGACTCCCCCAGAGGAGGTTTCTCTTGAGCATGCCCAAGATTTGTAGCATGTCATGTGTAACCAATGAGAGCTTGAGGAGGAAATGCAGGGTATACTGGAACAATAGGTTACAACAATGGAGGACAAACTTAGAAAGGAAATGGAGGCCAAGTTTGCCACCAACCTTAGTCAAGCAACTAAAGACATGGAACTGCAACTCAAATGGGAGGTGCAAAGGAAACAACAGATTGAGCTAAAGAAGGCTATGAGAAAGCACCTGGAGGAGGAAGAGAATACTCAAAAGAAGTGGCTAGAAGAGGAGCAAGAGGCTAGGAAGAAATAGATGAGGAGGCAACTCTCAAAAGTACAATAGAGGAAGAACTCAAGCACTAGATTAGGGAGGATCTCCAAGGAAAGGTGTTGGAACCCAAAATAATTGAAACATAGGTACATTCCTAGATTTATGGAAGTTTACAACTCAGTGCTACCTAATAAAATCGAACCTGTGACCTAGGCTACTAGGTCAAGACACACACCGCAAGGCTAACATTTCATTGTCTCCAAAGAGATGCAAAGGAGAAAGAGGCCTAGAAACACAAACAAGACCATAAGGAGCAAGATGAGATGCACACAATTCAACAAGAGATATAAGTTGAATGCTAGGAATTGGTTCCAAGCAGGGAACTGTTCATGTCATCGGGTGTTAACAAGGACACCCCATGGGAGGACCTATGGACATATATCAAACATATGTCATTGACACTCCACTCTAACAAGGCAAGGCAGCTGGAACTAAAGGCACAAAATCAATTGCAGTAGTGGTACAAGACTTTTCTATAGGTAGTGGGTTTACTCTCCCAAGAGGAACAAGATATGGTTGACTTTGTGCACAAGCATAAAAAGCCACGTTGTATTTGCAAATTCCATCCCTTTCTATTATGATGTGTCATTTTTTTCATTTAGTCAACGAGAATTATATGCAGTCTTTGGTTTTATTGGGCATCATAGTTATGAACTAGGAGTTGGATCATCATGGGATCCACTATTTGGTCGGGATGTCTTTTTGTTGTGTTGTTGGGCTCATTTGGATGAGGGGTTATCCTTTTCTGATTTTGTTTTTGCGTTAATGGTGAAGGACGTATTTTTCTAACAACCTGACTCAATATAATTCCCAAACCCAAATCATGTCTTTACTAATGTATTTATGTAAATAAATAAGAAATGTTAACATATAGAAACAAAATTTAAACATTGAAAATGACGCTAAAATTAAATACATCAATAAAATCTTGTAATATTAAAGGGCATTATAATCATAGAAGATATAATAAGGCTATAGCTAAGAAAAATGATAATAAAGTATTTAAACAATCATCAATGTCTTTGCACTAGTTTGCTATTATTACTCAAGTTAAGATAGCTTCTTAAAAAGAATTCAATTAACTATCTTTTTTACCATAAAATCTTCCCCAAGCAGAAGTAACCAGGAACATATAATAATAATATTGAGTTTTAGAAACTATATACAAAATTATTCTAAATTCAGAAATTAATATGTAAAACAACACTTACATAAACACACATCTTTGCATAATTTGAACCCTCTTTTGGGGACTCTTAAGAGAAGATAATAAAGCTAATACAAAACCACATTTACAACCATAAATAATCACCAATAGAACTATTAGACAATCACAATACAAAAGAGAATCCATCTAGACACTCCACACCAACAACTTGAAACATATATAGGCTTTATTAGCAAAATCATTATGAGGAATTTCTTTAGCAATGGAAACCGCATATAGCTTATCACCTCCATTGGTATACGCTCTATGTGCATTCTTGGGAGCCCACCCCACCAACGCAACTATAGAGCCCAATGGTGGGCACATAACGCATTGTTTGTAACTTTGTGTGCCATGCGGGAGCCCATCTCCACTGACACAACCACAAAGGCCAATGGTAGGCATATAACTCATTGGTCACAACTCTGTGCACCATGTGAGAGCCTATCCCCACCAATGGAACCATAGAGGCCAATGTTAGGTAAATCATGTAATGAAATTCCCACTACCTAAAGAAATGCTTAACACAAGAATACTTGTAGTTTTCTTGAGAGAATGTTTGGGATTAAATTATTGGAAAAAATTAAAACAAAAGTACAATTCAGGACCACCAACAAGTGGCCAAGCAGACCAACCCATAAGGAGGGGGAAAATAGACACCCCGACCCTAGCCCGATTGCCTTTGGGCCCAACCCAGATGGACCCCCATAGATAGAAATCGTCGAAGGGCAACATTGACTCCCAACCCCCCACACCCCAGACACAACAAACATGCACCACTCAACAAAACAGAGGCCAAATTGGCCAAGAGGAAACCAACCAAAAACACAAACGGGCCCCAAGAAACCCTGGGGCCACTACAAGTGCCCAGGCAAAGCGTGACACTCACACTGCAGCCATTTGAGAGCGTGGAGGATATCCAAGGTATTGCGATGCATCTTAGAATCCATGAAATTAGCCGCTTGCTGGAACTTTTGCAAAGCAGCCTCAAGATGACCCCACTCCCCAACCGGCCCTTCACCGTCCGAGTGGAAACACATGAACGTATGGTGGATGTGCCGCCTAAGAGCCACCCAAAAGCACTCACAATTTATGCCTAGCACAACATATGGGCATCTCCCCTCATGAAGCCACTGCCGCATGCTCTGTTTGTGCACCCTATCCAGCTGTTGTTGTCTTTGTCTTTCTTCTTCTTGCTCTCAAGCCCATTGCGCATGCTTCATTTGCTCCCTTTCCCTGTGCACAACTTCCTCCTACTACAACTCCTCCTGAACTTGGCTGTGAAGCTCATCCACCAACCGAGCACAAGATCCCTCCATGAGCAAGGCCTACTACCGAAGCAGCTCTTGCTCCCACTTGTGAAAGCAGGCCTCCATATCGGCCTACGCCTGTCAGAGGGTTTCCTCCCACTAGGCCTCCTAGGCCCGCCGCCCCTCAGCCCAAGTCACCACCGTTGCCTCCTTCGCAACATAGTTGAGCTCCGTGGGAAGCAGCACATCTTGACCAAACTCTATAGGCAAAAACACATCTACCATGACCATGGGACCCGAGGCGGCCAACCCCCGAAGGCTGGCCCACTTTCGTGTGTAGACCACCGCATGCGTTGAACTAACCTCGAATTGGGAAGAGCCAAGAAGACCCATTGTCAGCTACACCCTGCCAAAGGGCTAAAATAAGCCTGGAATGGCACCCCCTCTTCCATTGTCGCAAGACAACTAGGAAAAAGCAAGGCAGGTTGACTTTAAGCCCAAACTTCAAGCATTTCAGGACTGCACAGTGTGTTCCCTAAAGCTTGGACCCATTACTAGACTAGACAAAGAAACGGTCGACAAGCTCAGCAACCCGACCCCAACCAGAGTAGACTTGGGCACCTACCCACTCTGCATGCATGGCACCAGCCCATCAAAGAACAGGTCAATGTCCTGTAACCCTCAAACCATGGGCAGAATAATTTTGCCATCGACCTAAGCCCCCAGATACCTAGTGATCGTTGTCTCTATCAACGTGATTTCCACGCCCTAAAATTCCATTCAGTCATCTAGCCAATTTGTGAAGAAGGCATCATTAGGGAGGGTTGGGACACCTTGCAAGCATGGGAGGAGAGTATCCCACCCACACCGCTCAACCAACCCCCAAAGCTTGGTGTGAACACGGAATGCTACGCAGTCTAGGTTGTAGGTTAGTGTTCCCCCCATTCTCGTCACAATTTCCGCCCATGCTTTTTTGGCTTAGGAAACCACTTGCATAGGGTTGGGCATGCACTATTGTTGGAAGATTTTATGATTCCAGATTTTCCATGCTTCCCATAAAAGCAACATGGCCTTGGAGTCTCCCGAGAGTGGCGAAGAGTTAAGCCATCCCATCGGGTGCCATGTGTCATGCATGTAAGGGTACTGGAAAGCAAAGTGCAAGATGGTTTTGGGTCCACCCTCACAGAGACGGCAAGTGGCATCAATGTTGAGGTTGCACAACCTTAAAGCTGCCCGAACTGGTAAGGCATTACTCTCCAAGAGCCAAAGAAAAACCTTTATTTTTTCTCGCAATCTCCCCTACCAAACCTGCCTCCAATTGTGTACTGGCGAGTACATTGATTGCATGAGCTAGTGTGGCACCAACTCCAACCACCCCCACTGGTACATGTGTTGTGCATGGACGCAAAGTGTCCGCCATGGTTTCGAGTCGCATGCCCCCATCTGCCACCTGCCATATTTTTCTCTCATTATCCGAATCCATTGTGCAATCCCTGCACCCTAGTGGATGAAACGTAGAAGTAGCCACTATTGTCCAATTGCCAATTCAGCTTTGAATTTGGAGACACCCAAGCCCCCCACTTCCCGAGGGCACGTGATCCAATCCCATCCAACTAGCTCCCCCACACCCCCCCCCCCCCCCCCCCCCCCCCCCCCCCCCCCCCA
>MNCI01025456.1:726389-740302 GCA_015680685.1 Gnetum montanum
GGGGGGGGGGAGGGGAAGGGGTTTGGTGTGGGGGTGGGGGTGTTGAAACAGTAGCTATGAAGAGCGCCATTGCCGTGAGCACCATGGACGCCAACACCAACCTCCCTTTTGGGTAAGAAATCGATTAGCCCAATGTCCCACCTAACCCTCAATTTTTTTTCAGAACCACCCCCCAAGCCACGCAACGTCCCCAAGCAAAAAGCAAGATACCAAGATAGGAGTCTTGAGCCATCCCAGGAGGGAATCTTAGTATTTGTGTGACCCAACCCTTAACTTGTGCGTCCACATTGAGGAAGTGGGCAGATGACTTCTCTTGATTCACCACCAGGCCAAGCTCATCTGCCATCAATGCAAGTGCCTGATTAATACATCGTGCCTGTGCGACCCTAGCCCAACTAAGAAGCATTGTGTCATCGATGTAATGTTCAACAAGACACTCAACACTTGCAACCATCAACAAACACCCCCCCCCCCCCCCCCCGCCCTGCCCTTGCAACCTTGCAATAAAGAGCAACGATGAAAGAGAGTCCCCCTACCTCAATCCCCTTCCAGGGGACAAGAAACCCCAAAGCTAGCCCCCCACATCAAGGGAAAAGGCGGCTGATGTCTATATGTAGATGCATAATCAAACAAATTCTGGGTCAAACCTTTTCTGCATCATAATGGTGGTAAGTGCCTCCTACCTGACTGCATCGTAGGCCTTCGCAATGTCCAACTTGAGACATAGTCTAGGGAACTTCAAAAGACGCAGAGAGTGGAGGAGCTCCTGCATGAGGAGCATGTGGTCCTACAAGACCCACCCCTAAAGAAACCCCATCTGGTGATCCCCGACAAGTTTTGGCATGATGGGGACCAACCTCCGAAGGAGCATCTTGGAGAAAATTCAGACCAACACATTGTAGACCCCAATGGGTCAGAAGTGAGTTGGAGACAAGGCATTAGCATGCTTGGGAATACATACAATCCATGAACAGTTGATCTCACAATGGATTTGTTCTCTGGCCAGCATTAGGTTGAAAGTGTCGAGAACATTGGGCCCCGCAATATCGAAAAATTCCTTAAAGAACTCAAGGCTCTAGCCATCAAACCCAGGCACCTTACCTCCTAGCATAGAGCCAACAATCTCTTTCAACTCCTAATAGGCAAATGAACTTACCAATCGAGCATTGCTGCCTTCCTCCAACACCTACAGGACCCGCACCGAGATCGGTAACATGGGTTGCTTTGCCCAGATCACCCCCAACTACATCGCTAACTCATGGGCGACATCTTTTGGATCATCCACCAAAACACCATCGTCTTTTAACATCACCTGTCGTTGGCCCAACCCACAAGACTTGGTCATAGCAAAAAAGAATTGTTTGTCTGTCACCCTCCCTGAGCCACCTAACCCACGATCATTGTTTCCAATAGATTTCCTCCTCCAAGTCAAGCGCCTGCAATTGCATTAGAATGTTCGTTTCCTCGTCTTGCAGATCCTCACCAGCCTCTTGCCAATGCTAAACCTAGGCTAGCCTAGACTTGAGGTTTGTATGGCCTGCCCAAAACGAAAACTGATCCTACACTGCTACAAATCTAATAGCCCATTTCAAGCATAAGAGGCCCTCTAGAAGAAAATTCTTGGGGTCCCCCTAGTTCGATCGGTAATCTAGCCAAATGTCTTCGACCAAGGGGAGCAACCATAGCTTGAGCCACCAGGACACCTCAAAACGAAATGATTTGAGGAGCCCGTCTCTACGGGGGCCCAAGGCAGCAAATGAACAACCAATGATCTGAGGCAACTTGCTCTTGCCCCGTGACTCGTGCATCCAACTGTGGAAGAAGCTCCGAGCTAATCCAAACCTGATCAATTCTAGATAAGATGCGATCAACACCCTTACGCCTATTGCTCCACATAAATTGACAATTCTCAATCTCCAAGTCAACCAGCGAGTGTGACGTCAAGAAGCTCTGAAACTCCTAGGCCCCCAAGGGGCAGGCACAACCTGTGCCCAATTTTTCCCAAGAGTGCAATCACTGGTTGAAATCCCTGACAATGAGCCATGCTCGTTGATCTGGAACCAATGTCACCACCCTTTCCAACACCAACAAATGCAGCTCCCAAGTCTAGGCCCCATAGAAATTTGTCAACCATAGGCCCAGGGAGGGAATGTAAACAGTAATACCCCACTACAACGAATCAACTAACAGAATCTCAATGTGTGCTAGGATGGCCAAGCCCCCTACATGCCCCACGTAGGGCCTCTAGTGTACCTTCCATCCATCCCATTGCAGGTGGAAGGCCTCTAACGCCTACAGTTTGATTTCTTGTAGGCAAACAATATCACAATTCTCAGTTCGCACAATTTGTCACAGGGTATTTCTTTTATAGGGTATACCCTATCCCCTACAGTTCCACAAAAGGAGCTTCATGCATGACCAGTAGAATGTCGCTAGTAGACCTCCCACAAGGTTTGCTGTAAACCCAAATCAATTCTCCACCTCGTCTGCTCATCCCACGCCAAATGTTCAGAGGGGCAATCTGACCAACCCCCTGTCGATGACATCAAAAAGCTACCAGAATCTTCCGATTGTGGACAGGCCTTCTTTGACCTCTACAGCTTTGAGCTCCCTCAGACAACATTTATCCAATTGCCCAACAAGGGAACCTTGATCCCTGGCATAGTCAACGTGACTGAGGGCAAGAAAGCAAGAAACGGATTGTGTGCACCCTTTGGTTGCAGCAAGGAGGCACGAGGGGTAGGAACCTTTTGCCTCACAACTGCCAAGCCCCCGCCCCCAGGCCCCACCGCCAGCTTGTGCGCCACGTCTTTAGCCTATCATGCCCCCACCCCAGACTCTACAATCAATCTCGCGATGGCTGGGACTAGGAACGTTGTGGATGGTGCCAACATTGTAGTGTGGGCATCTACACAACACAGTGCATTGGGGGGGGGGGGGGCAACCAGCCCGAAGGGGTCAAGTTTCATGGACGGAATCGTTGAGAAGTGTTCCTGTTCAGACAGAGTAATGCAGTTACATTTCAATGGTCTGCCAGCAAAGGGGGTGCGGACTATGGAGCATAGCCTAATAGGACGTGTCCTCTAGAGACCAACCTAAGATGGACCTCATCCATCCATGGACGAAGGAGGTTTGGGGGATTGGAAAGGTGGAAGTGCATAGTCTGTCGAATGACCTACTTCTGTTCATTTTCAAGCGGGTGGAGGAACACAATATGGTCCTTCAGGGTGGGCCATGGTTTTACAGTGCCAAAGGGTTGGCACTTAGGCAATGGTGGCCAAGGGCACATCGAGAGGTAGACTTGTTCGCTCACGTGCCAGTCTAGGTGCGCATCTCTGAGATCCCATGGGAGATGTGGAGCCTAGACTTTCTAAGGCATATTGTGGGGTTTTCGGGGAGTTTATCACCTTCAACAAGGTGACACAGTCAATAGAGCAAATGGGCTTTGTCCAATTCTACATGTGGTGGGCCTTGTCCCCAAAGGACTTCGTCAAGGAGGTTGCACTCGAGCTCCCTAGAGGTGAGAAATGACTTTAGGCGGAATTCAAAAATTTGGAGACCGAGCAACCAATGGAGAAAGTGCCACTAGCCTGGGGGGTGTGGGGGGATGCTCCCTTTGTGAGAGAATACTTATAGTTAAGCTTCAAGCAAAATCATTTTTATAAAATGTCCATCAACTCAATAATTGCTTCTACAACAACTAATTATACTTGCTCATCTATAGAGTATTCATAAAGAAGCGATATAGTAATTAATTTAATCAAACTATTTTCAAAACTTTCTTTCCCATGAGAGGAAGGGTGCCCACACCAGGGGCCATAGCCTTGGCTGCCTACGTACCCTTGTAGAGTTTACAAGAAATCAAGGCCACACAATTCTTAAATTGCAACAATATACAAAAAGATCAACATCACACACACACACACACACACACATCAAGAGATGATCAAGATTATTCATATATAATTGGTCATTCCTAACAATCTTCCTTAGACATGATAAAAGAATCTTAAAAGAGAGTATTATGGTTTTACCACTCAAGAATTATATAACCAAAAAGTCACATCTAAATAAATCTTTTATGTTTTTCAATTAGACACTAAACAAAGTAGTAGCATCTTCTTACAAGAGATAAGTATCATCACATTATAAGTGAATCAATCTTATGGTATGCACAAACACATATATATACACATGCATGCAACACACACGCACACTAATATGAGATTAGTTACATTAGAGCAAGGGTAGGAGATAGACTTACCCAAACCTTAGGAATCTTCTTGGAAAACTTCTTCTTTGCTACTCTCACTTTCTTAGGCCTTATGCTCTTTTCCCCTTCTTAGTTCCTCCTCTTGCTTGTTGTGTCCAAGGAGTAGGGGTACAAGGGCATTTATAGGCCTAAGATGGAAGAGATCTCTTGAGTTCTAGAGAGTTCTATATTTAGTGTGGAAAGTTGGGAGGTTGGAAGATGTCACCTTCATTGGACGATTCTAAGAGAATATCCTTTTCTTAGTATCTTCTCCACCCCACCTACCATTAATTTCACCTTTACATTTCCTGTACCCTAATTACTATTTAGTTTACCAAGGTTACTATTCATTTACCATCTTTTACCGAAGTTACTATCCATTTACTTTTTTACCCCTTTTTACCATGATATGTGTTCTTCCTCCTAAGTTTACATTGTCTGAGCTCTTAGAATCATGTGCTGTCATGAAAATGAAATAAGTAATTTTGCTCATGATTATAATAAAACAACAATCACGGATCAAGTGGCTCAGGGAGGGGGACAGATAGACAATTCTTTTTTGCTACAGCCAAGTCTCGTGGGTGGAGCCAACGATGGGTGTTGATGACCGACACAGGGGTCCTTGTCAATGATCTAAAGGACGTTGTCCAAGAGTCTGCAATGTATTGGGGGGTGATCTAGGCAAAACGGCCCACAATGCCGGTGTCAGTGTGGGTTTTGCGGGTGTTGGAGGAAGACGACAATGCTTAGTTGTTGAACTCGTTTACCTGGCAGGAGTTGAAAGAGACTATTGGGTCTATGATAGGAGGGAAGGCACCTAGGCCTAATGGTTGGAGCCTCAAATTCTTCAAGGAATTTTTCAATATTGTGGTGCCCAATATTCTCGATGCTTTTAATCTGATGCTAACCAAGTGGCAGATCCATCAAGAGATTAACTGCTCCCAAATTGTTTGCATTCCCAAACGTGTTGATGCCTCTTCTCTAGCTCATTTCCGACCCATAGGGGTTTGTAATGTGTTGGTCTGAATTTTCTCCAAGATGCTCGTGCGGAGGATGGTCCCCATCATGCCCAAGCTTGTCAGGGATCACCATACAAGGTTCATTCAAGGGCAGACCCTACAAGACCAGGTGCTGCTCATGCAGGAGCTCCTTCACTCCTTGCATTGCTCGAAATTTACTAGATTGTGCCTTAGGTTAGACATTGCAAAGGCATATGATACAACCAATTGGAAGGTGCTTACCACCATTATGATTGGTGGGTGGGGGGGGGGGGGGGGGGGGGGGTGTAGCTGTGGGGTCTCTCATCCCCTGGAAGGGGATTGCGGTAGGGGGACCCTCTTTCTCCTTTGCTTTTTATCATCGCTTTGGACATATTGAAGTACTATTACAAGGCTGCGGGGGTGGGGGCCTGAGGATTGCTGGGGTGGAGTGTCTAGTTGAACACTACGTCGATGACACGATGCTGATCAGTTGGGCTAGGGTCCCACAGGTGCGATGTATTAACCAGGTGCTTATGTGGATGGTGGATGAGCTGGGCCTAGTGATAAACTGTGAGAAGTTGTATGCACACTTCCTTAAAGTGGACATGCAGGTTAAGGGTTGGGTCACGCAAATTCTAAGTTTCCCTTCTAAGATAGCTAAAGACTCCTATCTGGGCATTTCTCTCTTTGCTTGGGGACACTGTGCGACTTGGGGAACGGTCTTGGCAAAAATCGAAAGTCGAGTGGGACATTGGACAAACCAATTCGTTACCTGGAAAGGACGACTGGTGCTGGCGTCGAGGGTGCTCGTGGCAATGGCCACTTTGTGGCGGCTATCGCCACCAACCCCCCCNCCCCTGGGGGTTGTGATCCAGGCCATTAATCAACACGTTCATAATTTCGTGTGGTCAGGCAGTAGAGGGGAATGCAAACTGCACTTAGCTAGGTGGGATCAGATCGCATGCCCTGGGGCCACGGGGGGCCTAGGCATCTCCAAGTTTGAGGATGAAATGACACTTGGACAACAACGCCTGCTTTTATGTTTCACCTGCTAGGGTGCAGGGATGGTCCAGTGGATGCAGATAATGAATGGCAAGTACGTTAGGTGGCAAATGAGGGAACACAATTTAAGACCGTGGTGGACACTTTCTGCCCATGCGTAGCACATGCAGCTGCGGGGCTGGCTGGATTTTGAGCCACACTAGCTTTTATCTTCTATTAAGGGCGATTGCCCAAAAAATTTAAAATTTTCCTGTGGCTCCTTGAGAGCAATGCCTTGCATGTTCGGGTGAATTTAAGGAGGCATGGCCAAGATATTGATGTCACCTACCCTCTCTACGAGGGTGGACCCAAAACTGTCCTGCACTTTGTTTTTCAATGCCCTTACATGCACGCCACATGGCACGTGACCTCTACCGCTCTCGGGAAACTCCTAGGAGACGTTACTTTTATGGGACACTTGGAAAGCCTGGAATCATAAAGTCTTTCACCAGCGACGCTTGCCACCCCCCCCCCCCCCCCCCCCCCCCCCCCCCCCCCCTTGTGCAGGTGGTTTCACAAGTTGAAAGAGCATGGATGGAAATTGTGACAGCAATGGGGATAACGTCAACTTATGAGCCCGACTGCACGACGTTTCAGGCTAAAGCTAAGCTCTGGGGGATAGTGGAACACTGTGGGTGGGATCTAGTCCTCCCATGGCTGGTGGGTGACCTGGCCCTCCCTGATGATACCTTTTTCACCAACTGGCAGGATGATCAAACAAATTTCCGAGGTGTTGAAATTACTCTGACAGAGACAACGATCGCTAGGTATCTAGGGGCCCAAGCAGAGGGCAAATTTATTTTGCCCACTACCCAAGGGCTGCAAAGTCGACAAGTGCCCAGCTTTGCTTTGCCGCCAGTTTAGGGTTAGGCTACTGAGCTGGTTGACCGATTCTTTGTCTAGTATGGCAATGGGTCCAAGCTTTAGGGTACGCATTGTGTTCCTAAAATGCTTGAATTTGGGAACCAAGGTTAACCTACCCCACTTTTCTCTGGCTATCTTGCGACACTAGAAGAGGGGATGCCATTCTAGGCTTATTCTGGCCCTTTGGTAGGGGACAGTAGGGGTGCGGCCAATGGCAGGACCATCTGGGCCTTCTCGGTCTTCCCAATCAAGGGCAGGTCTATCTAGTTCCTCTAGGTCCTCCCAATCAAGGGTCGGTTTAACACCTACGGTGGTGTACATGCAGAAGCGAGCTAGCCTTCGGGGGCTGGCCGTTTCAAGCCCTATGGCTATGGCAGAAGCATTTCCATTGGAGGAGTCTGGGCGCGATCTGCTACTAGGAGAGGAGCTCAACCGTAGAGGAAGTAGCAGTCGCAACTCGAGCTAAAGAGAGATGGGCTTGGGAGGCCAAATGGGAGGAAACCCTCATTCGGGCGCAGGCCAAGCTGGAAGCCCGCTTCCAGGAGCAAAAGTAGGAGTTGCTTTGACAGCAAACCTTGATGGCAGAGGGGGCCCAGGCCCAGATGGCTGACAGACTCCATGCCCATGTTCATGAGAAGTTGTTGTAGGAGGAGGCTACTCACAGAGAACATGAGAGGACAAAGTGTGTGCAGTAGGCTTGGCAGCAAAAAGAAGAAAGGTAGAGACAAAGGCAGCTAGATCAGGCGCACGCACAGAGCGTGCAACAATGGCTTCAGGATGGGAGATGCCCATATTTTGTGCTAGGCATAAATTGTGAGTGCTCGTGGGGGGCTCTCAAGCAACACATCTGTCATATGATCGCACGGTTCCACCCGAACAGTGGGGATTCAGCCACAAAGCAAAGTCATCGTGAGGATGCCATGTAGGCAATCCAGTAGGTGGCCAATTTTGTGGACTCTGAGCTGCATCGCAATACATTGGATATCCTCCACACTCTCGAACAACTGCACTGCACCTGTCATTGGTCTCATGGGCCCGGTTCACATTTCCCTCCTATGGATGGGGGTGCTGCTCTTATTGCTTCCTGTTGGCTGATATGACCTTGTTTCGTTGTACATGTCCAATACATCTGAGTGTGGGGGTTGGGGCTCAGTGTTTACCCCCTTCCCCCCAGTTTTTGGTAAATTGTCGTCTAAGGTAGGTGTTGGGTCTAGCCAATGGCAGCTCCCCCCTGTTTTTGGTAAATTGTCGTCTGGGGTCTATGTTGGGTCTAGCCAGGGGTAGCTCCCCGCCCCGCCCCCCCCCACCCACCCCTTCTTGTTTTTGGTGAATTGTCATTGGGGTCTATGTTGGGCTGGCCGAGGGCAGCTGCCTAGGGTCAAGGATGTTTGTCTCTCCCCGTTGTCAGTTTGGTCTGTGTTGGCCACCTTTGGTGGCCCTGATTTGTACTTTTATTTCTTTTCCAATAATTTAATTTAATCTAGAACATTCTCTCAAAAAATGATTATAATAAAACATTCAAAATAACTTATTTATTAAGCACTCCAACTACATCCAAAATACATTAGTTATTAGTGTGTTCAAATTACTAACTTGGCTAAGGTACATACAATTACATTCATAATAGAGGTTGATGTAAAAGCAGGGTGTTCCAATCTCTTCCCCTGGTTGTACGTTCGTAATTTTCTGTAATATAATATGGCACAACCTTTGTAAAACAAAAAAGTTTAGTGATGTTAGAACAATTCAAAAAATACTTATAATATGTGGATCAAAATTTTAATTCCAATGATGTGAAATTGTAATCCCACTTAGTGTGATCCAAATCAATGTTAGAATTGCAATTCTAAATCCAAGCTATTCCAAACAATTCCATATTGGAATTCTAAGTGATTCTAAGCGATTCTAGGTGATTTGGATTATTTGTTATGTTTTGTCAATAGAAATGTGTATGTTTTTCAAAATTATTATAAGTGCATATGCTTTGTCAATAGAAGTGCATATGTTCTACACTCTTGTAAAGTGGCCCTTTTGTCACATCTTTTGGAGTTCATATTCTTCTTCTCCTTCTTGTAAAGTGGCCCTTTTGTCACATCTTTTTTGAAGTTCATATTCTTCTTCTCCTTCTTGTAAAAGCTTTGTTGTTGTTCTTGATTACTATTCTTCTAGTCAATTTGGGTTTACTTCTACTTCTCCTAAATCTCATTGCTTACGACTACTACTACTACTACTACTATAATTTACCACATCATTTGAGGGACTTGTTTTCATACTTCCTTATGTGTGGGCATTGTACTAATTGCCAACATCTATTAGAACACCTATGAAGGTTGCAACATCCATGCTTTTTAGCCTACCAATTGTTGACAGTGTGGTGATAAGTTGATCATGCATGGGAACTAATGATGGCCAATTGAGCTTTTCAAAGAATTTTTTGGCATCTTAGGGGACAATATTGTTGATGTGTTCAACCTTATTCTCAATTGGGAGCAAGTTATAAATGAAATCAATTGTTCCAAGATCATGCTCATACAAAAAATCCAAAGTTTGATGGACCCAACACACTAGACCTATTGGGGTTTACAATATGTTGTTCAGGCTTTTACAAAGATTTTTGTTATGAGGCTACAACCTTTGATGTTGCCTCTCCTAGGAATCCAGCAAGCTAAATTTGTTAAGAGGAGGTACATCCAAGACCGCACATTATTATTATAGTAGGTCATGCATTCAGCCTAGAGGGCCAAATTCCCATGTATGTTTGTTAAATATTGCCAAAGCATACGATATTGTGCACTAGGGCTCCATTAAGGAAATTATGTTGCAGAATGGACTCCACCCAAAGTTTGTAAATCTGTGTATAAATCTTCAAGCCATAGAGGCCTTATCTTTTGATATAAATGGGTGCTTGTGGGGGTTTTCCTCCCCCAATAGGGGACTGCATTGAGGTGAACCCCTTTCATCTTATTTGTTTATTATTACCATGAATACTATGAACCAATATTGTAGGTCTGAAGGAGTCAAAGGCCTTAACATAGAGGAGATCACGTGTATTGTTGGGCATTATGTGGATGACACGATTCTTGTCACCAAGGTGGTTGTGTCGTAGGCGGAGGCTGTCGCTAGAACCCTAAGGAGAATGTCTTGGGAAATTAGGCTCAATGTCAATTTGGTCATGTTCGCAGCTCATTTTTCCTATACAAGGGTGACAATTAATGGGAAAATTTTCGCACTTTGGAGATCCTCCTAGGGTTTTGTCAAGGCTCTTACTTGGGGGATGCCCACGTTTGCCTAGAATAGGAATATGTCCTAGACCTGCTTTATCTAAAGTCTCCGGGCTAGGGTGGAACACTAAACTTCACATTTTCTAACAAGAAAAGGGAAGATGTTGGCTTTATTGGTTCTTTCACCATGGCCAAGTTTGTTGCCTCAGTGGTTGTGCCTCCAAAAAGGATTATCAACAGAGTTCACTAGATCATCTCAAACTTCATCTAGTCAGGAGAAAAAGGAGGAAATTGATGCACCTTGTATATTGGAAAAGATGACGTAGCCTAAGACTTAGGGAGGTTTGCACCTTGTATATTGGAAAAGATGATGTAGCCTAAGACTTATGGAGGGCTGGAAATGATAGGTTTTGATTATGTCATCTTGCCTGGTTAGGGCCTAATTAAGTGGTTCATGCAAGGTGATGATACCCAAACGCAATGGGTGTCTATATTGAAAAAAATATCAACCTTGGAATGCTGATACGTAGAACTCCACCTCTACTGGAACCTTTGCGCCTATGCACAAAAGCTTGCTTACATGGGATTTTTATGTGCTCCCTCTCCCTCTCCCTTTCCCTCTTTCCCTCCCTCCCACCCATGAGCACTTTTAATGAGAAAACCCCAAGCAATGCTTTACTGCTTGTAGTCATTTTTAGGGATCTCTTTTAGTTCTTATACTTCATTGATAATTTTCAAGAATTTCCCCTTTCCATATGAAATGAGTTCATCTTGTTTATAAAGTAAATGAACTCCATTTTTGTTGAAAACCCTCTTGAACATATGCAATGTACCATGCATTATTATTGTTTACACCATTGTGTAATGACATTCATCTCGTACCAAAAGAATTTAAGAAAAATGAATCTTCTTTATAGCTTCCTACTTGCCCATGTGCTTTTTGCTGGATCAATCTACAACTAATGTGGGTGCATTGTGATTATTTTCTTGAAGAATTCCTTTGTATATTTAATTTATTTTAGCTGTCAAAATGAGACAATTGTGCCATTTTTCCCAATTTGACTCTCATTCCAAGACAATTCCCACATTGTTATTGAAATTAATTGACACAATATCCAATTTTATCTCTTATCTAAAATTAAAATGGGAGAGCAGTATACTCTCAAACATACTTATAGGTCAAAAGTGAAAAAAGGAAGACCAATATGGTCCTCTCCTACAACTTAGGCTCGTGATCATAACACTTCCACTACCTTGAATACATCAAATCTTAAGTCTTTTTTTTTTTAGAGAGAGAGAGAATATTCGGGAGTATATTACTAAGAAAGAAAGAAATATAGTACAGGAGATTACAAATCGTGGGTCATCAGCAATGGCCCTCAATGGATGGGGAAAATCCCCTAAGTCAAAAAATCCAGCACCCCATCAATCATGCTAAACCCAAGAAATAGAACCAAAAATGAGGGGGGGCCTGTCTTTCAGCCTCACGTGCCTCAGTTGTGGCCCTCTATGTGGCCTGCCACAGCTCCTCGTGCTAGTTCATGCTATGGCCGAAGGTTTCCAGCGGGGGTGAAACCGGTCTGCCGAGGCCAGTAGGGGGCATCGTTCCCATTGGGTCCGCCGCCCTCGCGTGAATGTCGTAGCCGACAGGGTCCAGTGGCTCCCCTGGCTAGACGAGATCGTAGGGCCTGGGGGGTCAGTAGGAGGCAAGTAGGGGGGCCCCCCATGGGGGGGCAGACGATGACGGGTGTTGTCCCCCCCCCCCCCCCCCCCCCCCCTCTGCCCCCCGCCACAAGGCTAAAATTAACTTGGCAGCCCAATTTCAGGCAACGCAAAAATGCAAAATGTAGGCCCTGGAGCTTGGATCTATTGCCAGACTGGACAAAAAATCTATCCACCAGATTTGCTGCCTAGGCCCAAAGACGGGGAAGAGAAGATCGGGGCACCTATTGGCTCCGTGTACATGGCACGGGCCCTTTGAAAAATAGTTCCACGTCCTGCAGACCACGGGTAGATGGTAGGATGACCTCACCGGTGGCCTGGACCCCTAGACAGCTGGTGATTGAGGATTCTGTGATGAGAATCTTGCACCCTCAGAAAAAGGTCTGATCGTTGCTCCAATTAGTAAATAAAGTGTCATCTGCCAAATCTGGGTCCCCGACCAGCTGCTGTAGAGGGTCACACCAGCTGCACTGTGTCACCATCTGCCAGAGTTTCTCATCATCCTGAAACACGGCACAGCCTGGTTCAAATGTTGGCGTGATTCCCATCGCCGCCTCGATTTCTTTCCACGTGCGGAGAGCTTGGAAAACTCTCCTAATGAAACACAGTGCGGTTTCTTGCTTTCCACGCTACCCATAAAAGTAGCATGGCCCAAGAATCACTAGTGAGGTGCATCGAGGGGGTCGCCGCCGCCTCGAGCCACATGGCATGCATATATGTACAATCATAAGTGAAGTGTCGGATTGTCTCGGGCTCGACGCCACACCAGGGACAGGTGTCATCTTGCATGATCCCGCGTCGGCATAGAAAATCGCACATAGGCAGCGCATTCATCCGTATTAGCCAAAGGAAGATCTTTATCTTCTCAGGGAGCCGCCCCCTCCAAATCTGCTGCCAACCAGCCACCTGGGGGTACTTGGCTATCAACAGATTACGCGGCTCGAGGTTCAACCACCCATGGGTCTGCATCGCCCACACATGCTAGCAGAGCACCTGCCAAGGTCTAGAATCCCACGCCCCCGCCTCCCAACGTTGATATTTCACATTCATGATGCGGATCCACTGGATCAGTTCCCCGTGCGGGCACGTAAACCGAAATATTAGCCATTGTGGTCCCAACATCAGTTCATCTTCGAAGGACGTGATGCCCAACCCCCCCTGCTACAGGGGCGCACGACTCGCTCCCAATTGACCAGGTGGATTTCCCCAGCCCCCCTACTTTGCCCCCCCTCCAAATGAAGCTTCTAACTAGCATGTTAATCCTATTGATGATGGCATTTGGGGGGGTGGCAATGGCCGCCACGAACCGGGTAATCGCCATAAGGATCCCCGTTGCCACAAGCAATCGTCCTTTGTGACTCAAGAAATGATTTGCCCAATGGCCCATCCTTCTCTCAACTTTCTCCATTAGTGGCCCCATGAAATGTTCCGGCCCCATTGGTAGAGTGGAATGCCTAGGTAAGTGTCTGTGCCCATCCCGGGCAGGATATTTAGGATTTGCACCACCTGACTTTTAACCTGTTCATCAACATTAATGAAATGAGCTTAAGATTTAGTCCGGTTAATCTCCAACCCCAACTCAACTGCCAAACGAGATAGAGCGATGTTGATGCATCGTGCCTGTGGGACCACTGCCGAACTAAGCAGCATTGTGTCATCCGCATAGTGTTCAGCTCAACATGCCACCCCTGCAATGTCCAAGCCATCCACCCCGGATGTGCTACAATAGTTTTGCATTAGGTCCATAGCGATGATGAAAAGTAGGGGCAAAAGCGGGTCCCCCTGTCGTAGCCCCCTTCCTGGAGAGGAGAGACCCCACAACCGCCCCCCCAC
>MNCI01025456.1:742590-799556 GCA_015680685.1 Gnetum montanum
GGCAGGGAAGGGAAGCAGGGGAGGGAGGCAGGGGGGTTTCTTGGGGGTGCTTTGGGGGGGCAGCCGGTCGGACAATGGGTGCAGCTGGCCCTTACGACCCATTGTGACCCAAGCGCCCCCCTCGAACAACTGCCGGGTTTGGTCTCTTGGCTGCAGTGGCTGCATTTTCTGGATTCGACAGTCCGCCTCTTGGTGTCCGGGTTTCCCGCAACACGCACAGCCGTCAATTTTGCCCTCTTGGGTCGTCGCTCTGCATTTGGGGCCTAGTGCAGCTTCCAGGTTCTCAAACTCAACCTGAAGGTTTTCCTCCCCACTAGGGAGCTCCAACACAACCTCCCAGATGAGGTCCTTCTCCAACAGCCTGTGCCACACGCAAAAGCGAGCGAAACCCATTTGTTCCATCGATTGTGTGACGCGGTCGAAAGCGATGAACTCTCCGAAGAAACCCACGAGTTTCTTTAGGACTTCCAGATTCCAGAGTTCCCATGGGATCCCAGAAACCTGCATCCATACCGAGGCCCGGGAAAACAGGTCGGTCTCACGATGGGCCCTGAGGTGCCAAGGGGTCAAGGCCAACCCCCGACTCCACCGACCATAAATCAAAACTAGTATGGTTTTGAATTATAAGAAGCAAAAGACTTATAATTCGAAACCATACTAGTTTTGAATCCTCTCTAGATTCATCATCAATGGTACTGAATAATAATTAGAAATGAAAAGATTATTTACATGTATCTTGGCAAAAGTCAAATATATGTATTATTATTGTTTTATTTAAAAGGGTCTAATAGCTTTCTTTTTATTATTAAATTAGTGATTAATTAATTAATTAATATTATTATTGCAACATAAAATGAAGAATAATTTATGGGCAAAGAATTATTTGGAAAGCTTTTTAGTGTTTTGGTATTATAGTCATTAATTTACTCATTTACTAATTTTGATATTTAAAAGTTAATAAGTTGCATATTATTAGGAATTGAACTCAAGACCTCATATATAAAATTATCTAATAAAATCCTTTATATCTTTTTCTATTTTGCATGATTTTGGTTATGAAAGGCCACTATCCTTCATTAATCTCTAAACATCCATCTCTATTTACATTATTGAGATGTAGCTTAATCTCTATGGACTCTCTAATTTTTCTATCTTGGCTAGGACTTGCATTTCTCTAATTGTAATGTATGTTTAGTTTCATCTAGTAAGCAATTGTGGACATATTCTACCAATGGGGATTTTTCAATTCTATTATGTTTTTTTTTTAAGAGAGTTCGGGTCATTATATTAATCACAATCAAATTTATGTGTCCTATACAATCACAAAATGAGTGGGTTATTGACCCCCTCTACTCCCCCTAAACCCATAGCCACAAAACCCCCATAAAACACTCAAATTCCTCTTGGTCGATCCAAATCCAACATCTTAATCCAAAAAACTTCCAAGACAACCTCACAGACCACGGAACCAAACAAAGAAAAACAACAACCAAAAGAAACAATGATCCAAGCCCACCTAATTATGGCAAGGAAGGCCTATACAATGGCAAATGGCCCTTTCTTGACAATGGATAGTGTCGAGAACACAATGCCTCTTAGTATCCACAAAAGTAGCAGCCTGCTAAAAATCTTTAAATGCTTCCACTTTCCTTGCACACTCCTCATCCCCCTTCCCATCTGGGTGGAGCTCCAACACCCCAACACCACCCCCCCCCCCCCCCCCCCCCCCCCCCCAATGGCTAATGTAATGTCACAACACCTACTAGAATGTGTTCCGGCCAATATATATGACAACGTAGGGGCACCTCCCCTCCCAAAGCTAGGATCTAGCATTGTGTTCATGTGCCTGATCCTACTGCTACTGGATCTAAGTAGCCTCCATCTCCTCCCACTCATGGTGCTCCCAATTCTCTCTCGCCTGGATCTTCTATTCCTGCACTTCTTTCTGAAGCTACTCCTAGACACGTTGTCGGAGCTCCGCCTTCAACTCGTTCATCACCACCACCTTAGCCAGATGCCATTGTCGCTTCTCTTCTTTGGTCATTTTTGTGAGGATGCACCCGGTCATTTCCAACTACCATTGGAACTCCTCCTCCCAAGCCTTCCACTTCCCTTCCCAAAGGAACATTTCCTTTGCTCGGGCCCAATCCATCACCGCCTCCTCCACCCTAGCCAACCTAGCCTCATAGTCCTAAGGCATGGACCCACCAACAGCCTCAGGTGGAGCCACCAATGAGCATTCCTCAACACAACCAACTCCAGTGACCCGACTCCAGCCTCCTGATCATTCGACTCCTTAGCCAAATCCACAACCAACAGAGCGTAGCAAGCCTGCCTTCTCTCAAACACAACACAGACTAGAGTTCTCCTTGGCTATGAAGGCACAGAAGGCCAAGATGCTAGCCACAGAGCCAAAATGAGCCCCAAATGTCATCCCTGTTGTTGGCACTGTAGCATCACTAGAAAGAACCATGGTAGGTTGACTGCACACCCCAACTTTAGGCATTTTAAGAAACTAAAATGCACATCCTATAACTTCTACATGTTTCCAAAGTGCACAAAAAGTCGGTCAACCCGCTCAATTACATCCTACCAAATCGATGGGAGTGCTGATTTGGGAATTTGGCAACTCCCTGTCTTGGGCACTGGCCCAAAAAAGAAAGCCTCGGCATCCTGGAGACCATGACCCATGGGGAGGACCATGTTAACCCCCCCCCNTCAACACAATCCACACACCCTGAAAAAGCTTGTGGTCCCCTTGCCAATTGTGTAGGTTGGGCCATCCTCAAGATCCGACTCCCCCTATAGCAGGGGTAGGAAGTCAATCCACCCTACCTGCAAAATCAAATTCCAAAGCATTGAATTCTCCTTAAACCCCACACATGACAGCTCAAAAGTGGGTGTAACCCCCATTGCCAAAATTGCTTTCAGCCAAAGCTAAAAACCAATAGCAATATTATGTGCCAGTGGGGGCAATGGCAGTCAATGAAAAGCCCAGTGATTACATGCCTTCTAAACCAACCAACGCACCACCACTGATCTGGAGTCACTCTCGAACCACAACAAAGGACAGATGTTTGCTGCCTGCTAAACGTTGATGGTGTAAGGGCAACAATAAATAAAATGTGCTATAGTTTCGATGATCACCATGCAAAAAGGACACGTGTCCTCCACGTTCAGCCCCCATCATTGCAATATTGCATGAACCAAGATGGCAGAGTAATTCGTTAACCAAATAAAGGTTTTTATTTTCTTAGGGAGCCTGCCCTTCCATAGCCCCCGCCATCCCCTAAATGCCGGATATCTGTTTTTAATGAGTTGATGCAAAGACACACCCATTCGCCCAGAGTCCAAAGCCACTCGTGCATGCCCGCAAAGAGCATGCCAAATATGATGCTCCTACCTCCCACCACCTATATTTGTTGTCCATAATTGTGATCCATTGAAAGGAGCTATGGTTTTGTTGCATCAGCCTGTTAAGAAGGCCCTAGTACCCCATAGTGACAATGTCTTGGATGATTCCAAGACCCTCGATGCCCTTAGGTTTAGCTACCATATCCAAGTTGACTGAATGAATACGATCTCCCCCCTCTACCCCTCGGCCATGTGAAATTCCTTATTACTTGATCCCCCTTCTAAATAATATCTCCAAGGGGGAGGCCATCGAAGCCGTGTAACAAGCCATAGCCAAAAGCACCTACTAGCCAAAAGAGACTTCCCAACCCAAGTGGGAAAATGAGTTGTCTAATGATCAACCCATTTCTACAACCCCTGGAGGAGGGCAGCCCATGCATGCCTCCAATGCCAATCATAAAGAGGCAACCCAAGGTAAGTGTCTTATGGGGTGCCTAGAAGGACACATAGAGTTTGTACAATTAGCCCCTTTACCTAGACATTTGTATTAAGCAGGTGCACTGCAGACTTACACCTATTGATTTCTAATCCAATCTCCTCTGCCATTCTTTGTAGCACTTTGTTTATCATCGTTGCCAGGGAAATAGCAGCCCAAGATGATAAAATGGTATCATCGGTGTAGTGTTCCACCAAACAATTAACTCCAGCAATCTGCAAACCTCTAACCCCCTCTAGCTTGCAATAAGTTTGTAAGGTGTCCATCACGAGAATAAATATGTATGGAGAGAGAGGCTCCCCTTGTCTCAAATCCTTGCCAGGGGATGAAAACCCCCATAGTTTCCCCTCCAAGTCCAAATAAAAAGACCTTGAAGTCTAGATGTGCATGCATAAATTAACAAAATTTAGGTGGAAGCCCTTCTGCAACATGATTTCTTTGAGAGAAAACCAACAAACAATGTCATAAGCTTTAGTAATGTCTAGTTTGAGACACATACTGGGGTATTTCGCCACTCATAGGGAGTGCAGCACCTCCTCCACCAGGAAAACTTGGTCCTCAATAAAACCCACCTGACACAAACCCACCAAGTGTAGCTTCAAACCTTCCTTTAATAAAACCCACCTGACGCAGACCCACCAAGCGTAGCTTCAAAGGCCCCAACCGTGTAACCAACAGCTTAGTGAATAGGCAAAGAAGTGTATTACACACCCCAATAGGCCAAAACTAGGAAGGATCCATGGGGTTGAAAATTTTGGGAATGAGGACTAGTCAGGAACAATTAATTTCCCTATAAACTTGCTACTAACACAACATTGTGTTGAAGGCATCCAAGAGATTTTCCCCCAAAACATTGATGAACATCCTAAAGAACTCCACAAGCCAACCATCAGGTCCTAGCACCTTCCCAACCTTCATCAAAGAAGGAGCCCCATCAAGCTCCTCACGAATAAATGTTTCCAACAATCAACGGTTGTCCTTCGCATCCTCCTTTCACTGCTAGATGCTTGACCAGTAATCCATCATGGCCTAGACGATCTTCTAACCACCAACAACCGTTTTCCCCTAGAAAGTTAAACTATGAATCTTTTTGGAATGACTGATTGAGTTAGCTACCACAAAGAAAAAATGAGTGTTCCTATCTTCCTTCTTGAGCCAACAAGCTCACCCCTGCTATCACCAATAAGCTTCCTCAACATCCAGGTTTTGTAGCTCCACCAGCACCTTGCATTTAGCATCATCCAAACCCTAGCCCAACTCCTAGTCTAATTGAATCTCCATCAAACATTATAGCAGTCTCCCCCTATTGGATCTAAAGGAGAACTTATCTCCCACCCTCAATGCTCTTATCCCCTATTTGAGTTGGTTTAACCCCAACTTGAGAAACTCCCAGGGGTCAACCCACGACAAAGAGTTCCTCTAGATCCCTTTCACCATCAGGTGCAACCACGGCTTAGCAATCCAAAACCATTTGAAACAAAACAATGAAGACCTAGAAACCGTATGTCCCACCTAGCATAGATTCAACCGATGATCAAAACCCAATCGCTCTTTCCCATGAACATGCACCCCCTCGGTTCATCAAAATATCTAATCTGACCCACGCTCTATCAATCTTTGTCATGACCCAATCAATGTCCTTTCTTTGGTCACTCCACATAAAATGGCAATCTTTGATATCCATGTCAACTAGGCCATGAAAAACCAGAAACTATAAGAAGTGCAGACTACTAGGAGGCTTCTATGTTCCTTCGTCTAACCTTTCCAACCCATACAATCTCTAGTTAAAGTCTCCCACTAGGGAGTAACCTATGCCCTATAGTTCCATGAGAGAATCCTCATGTTCTATCAATCGAATGCTTTTTGTAAACATCCAAGTCAATCTCCAACTATGTCTTTTCGGTCCAAGACATAGGGCCTAGTGGCCTCCCCCTCTTCCCCACACCCCCCCCCCCCCCCCCCCCCCCCCCCCCCCCCAAACCAGTGTATCCTCAGTCCTAACATCTTGGGGATTGGGCATCATGCTTACCAAGAGCCCCAACAAATCCTTCCCCAAGTCCCCCTAGGGAACCTTTGCTAGGGTTGGTGACACCAATGGACCCACTCCCTACATCAAACCCTAGGCCAATCTCCCCTACCTAGCAACCACCATCCAGCCATCCCCAGTTTTCTTTGGGCCTAGGACCTTTTGCTTCACCTAACAATATTCCATCAAGTGGCCAGCCTTGCCACAAACATTGCAATACTTAGCTTTTGTGGGCTTCACCACCGCAAGCCTATTAGTCAAGACATTCTTGTATTCTACCAAAACTTTCTCTTCACACGTTAGAAGGTCAAGGACTAGCTCTTGGACCAAATCCCATGGCGATAGGGACCTCCACACATAGAATCAAGTGAAGCCCATTCTTTCCATGGAGCTGACAAAATGGCCAAAAGTTACAAACTCCCCAAAAAAAACAGCTAGTGTCCAAAGTCGACTATCCAAAGCTCCCACGAAATCCCTACAACAAAAATCCACACATGTGCTCTGGAAAAGATATTCAGATCTCTATGGGCACCAAAGTGGCAATGTGTGAGAGCTAAGCCTCAGGCCCTAAAGAACCAAGGACCACCTAGAAGAACCTTATCCTGGTCTAAGACAGACTGGAAAACAAACAACAATAGGTCCCCTGGAAGGCTGTGCACCTCCATAGGGCAAAACCCCTAATGCATGGCCATCCATTTTTTACACCAAATCTAGCTTGGAACTAGCACCAACTAACATGAACTTCCCAATGGGGCTCAACTTCATAGTCTTCAACCCCTCATTAGGATGGGTGAACCTTAACCTGCAACCTCATCGATCCCTCATGGTGGATGCATGCTTCGATATGTTTGATGTCTCCTTCATGTTCTTTTAATTTAGTAAGAATGTTTTGTCCACTTTCCTCAATATATATATTCCCACAAGAACATTCTAGTTGATAAATACCATTGCAATAAATCCTTATAATTTATCTTTCTTAGGGGAACACAAATTACTAATTAACTAATGGGTTGAAATACGGTTTTATTGTCCTCTTTTCTTAATGATTTTCTTAATTTATCTCTTAATAATTTTCTTCATTCTTAATTGAATCCTCATCTAGTTTAGGATGGGAAGATGCCCTTACGTTGTTATGGGTATGACCTAAAATGATACCTAGACTACCTTGAGAAGATTCATTCGTAGTACCACTAGCAAGCCTCATCATGACAAGGAAAGAACCCTAGAACTTGAGGAGCGACAATGAAGAGAAGACCAATACAAAGAATTTTAGGACGCGACTGCTTCCATGACCTTTAAGGATCATAGGGCCATATTTTACACCATCCATGCCCAAGAAAGGGCTTGTTGCCCTTGCACTAGGCTATAGTGGCCTATTTGATGATCCTTGTGTGTTTTTGATTCCATGTGGGGTATGTGGGGTACCTCATGAGGCTTCTATTCAGGGCTAGTGGTTTTGGGGAAATGGAGCCTTGATATTTCATGGTTGTTGGGTGTCCACAGGGAGCTGTTATTATTTGCTCCTCCTTCCTTTTCCTTTTCTACTTTCTCTGCCTATCCATCGGCAGGTGGGGGTGGTGTGGGGTGCACTGTGGGGGCTATGGGAAGGGAATTTTGGCTAGTTCTGATTAGGGGGTCTCTCCCCCTAGGGGGTTTTTGTTGCATGGGAAAGTTTCAACCCCTTCCCATTGATTTTACATACTCGATTTTGGCATTAATACATCTTTTCTTTTAAAAAAAAAATCCTCATATGGTTCTTTATCATCAATATAATCCTTACATGATTTTTATCTTTTAGCAAGCTAGTTGTTGATACTAATATTCCAAGCCTTTTCAATGGTTTTGGGGCTATAACCATTCAATTTAAGGACATAGTTGAGATGTTTAGACTCTTTTAAGGTTTTCATATAACAAACTATAAGGGATCTAATCAAATAGATTTTGCCCTTATGTTTTTAATGTTTGTGAGCATTGTTGAAAACCCTCTCCTATGGCATAGGAAAAGCAATGTAAGGTCTAAATTACTTCAATTGTGCCCTTATAGGATTTCACAAGCTACATAGCCAAGAAGAAGTAATTGTCGATGTGTTGAATTGTTTTTTTTTTTTTTTTTTTTTTTTTTGGTGTCAGAAAACAAGCTTCTTTCCCTACATTGTCTACGTTGCTTCAATTTATGACTTTGCACTTACATTTCTTACAATTGCAAATATGTGATTATACACCTAAAGTTCTTATGCACATCATTTACATTATGATGACCTATGTGTATGATGTCCCACATTGTGCAAATCCATGCACACACCAATTATGTTATGTAGATTTGTATGTAAGTTTGTCTATACATTACTTACATTGCCTAAATTTGTGTTATGTTGCCTATCTCCTACATTACTTCACTTGACAACTCTAATATACCCAACAATCTTGTGGTTAAAAACTTAATCTTATATCTAATCAACTTATCATTTTCACAACAATCTTATAACTGTGAATATTTAGAAACATCATAAATCAAAAGTTGTATTAATTGTTGCACTTATGATGGAGACCATAGTCATCCCTAGCCAACTTATGTACAAACCCTACTACATTTCTTCGTAGTTTCTTCTTTTGCTCCAACACCCAGGTGATCTTATCTTCTTATTTAAAAAACTGAACATTTACAATTAACTCAATAGTGGACCTTCTCTTTGTATCTAAAAAAACTGGATCCTAACTCACTTTGAGTTTACTTGGCACCTTTACTTCTATGGTAAAGGATGCTTATATGGCATCTTCAACTATTGGGTCTATGATACTCATCATAGATTGCAATGGTTATTCATTGTAACTTCCATGGATAATTAGAATCCATATCTTACTTTTCCTATGATGTTTGATCTTATTTTGATCTTCTTCATCTTAAGATTTTTGTAAACCCTTCGTATCTTTTTCTTAGTTTATTTCGTAAGAGTGTTACAATGCTTCAGGATCAAACATCATGATCTTATAAATCGTTACAAATCATTACATAATGTTGTGAAACTAATGATTGTACACTATGACTTTTCTGAAGTCTAACACACCTTCACGCATTGTGACATGTCTTTGCCTATTTTCACTTGCCTACCTTTGTGCATTATCTTTGCACAGTACTATGTTCACACCTTTGCATGTTATTCTGTGCATACCTCTGCATGTTGTAGCATGCCTTTGTGCATTTTTGTGTGTCTCCCTTCTTCATTGCTACATGCCTTCGAACATTGTTGCATGTGTTATTCCTCCTAGTGAATTTAGCACTTTTACAAGCTACCACAATGCACTATTCCTCCTAGTGAATCTAGCATCATTTCTCACTTAGACCTCCTCACATGTTCCATCTATGTGCATCTTCTCATGTGTTTCGTCTATGCATATCACTTCATGTACTACAAGCTTCAGTTGCGATTGACACTATCTAATACCATGCTAGCAGTAACAAAACACTTCTCCTTGGGTTTTACATTGATGATTGTGTTTTGTTATGATGTTTGTGTGTGTGTTCTGCTATTGAAATTGGATTATGGTAGAAGTGATTGATTGGAACATCAATAAATTTTGAATGTTGGCTTGTTTTACATATATTCTATTTCTATATCCTGTTTAAAATTTTAGATCCTTGCTGTATGAAAATGCATGCTGGAAATGCTTGAAAAAAATATATATACATGGAAAAAAAAATATTTTCTAACCTATTTCAGCAAGAAGGTCAGGAAAATAAAAGGGAGATATACTCTATGGTGTACCTCAAGGGCTAAAACAAGTATGCAGAAATATAAATGATTTAAAAAGAAAATGAAAAAGTATTCAATGTTGAGGAACTTGAACTATGAATGAAGTTAGATATACCTTACCTATGAATCAGGAATATTGTTATATCATTATTCTGCCTTTTTTAAATAATGAGCTTGAGCAATGTTGTGTATGTTTGTTATGCACTATTCTTTATAATTTCAAAATATACATGCCTCCTCCATGGCTATAAAAAGGTTGCATAATGAATGCAATAATAAATCATGAACATAAATGAAAAGATCTGCATCACTGATGACCTCAAAGAAAAGGTGTTTCACATGGTTTTATGTCTTGGACTTGCACTTTTTCATTTGAAACATCTTACATTGCACCATATGACTCGATTTCTAAGAAGAAATGTTACTGGAAATAAAGCACAGCTGCATATTTATTGTTGGTAAATTTAAAGATGATTTGTTATTAAAAATAAAAGAAGGAACAAAGATGGATATTATGTTTAAATGTTTTATAATTGTTAATTTTCTGTTATATCAGGAGGAATTGAATCTGATAAACTGGTCTCTTAAAATGTTAAAAATTGCAAATCTGGTAATTGAACTTGCAACCTATTAGAATATATTTTTAATTAATTTTTAATAGTGATCATGGAAAGAATGGAACTCATGACTTGGTAGTAGGAAATAGGTTTAAAAGCAAAAAACAAAAAGCAGTTTCCAAGAAAGAATCAGTTACAGGAAACAGCCAATCATCTCTTAATTTTCACTGGTATAAAGAGAGAAAAGACAGAGAGATGGGGAAAAAAAAAAAAAAAGAGGCAGAGCACAACCAAAACAGGAGTGTGGCCGGTGAAGAAAATAAGGGGGCAACAACAAAACTAGACTGTAGCTATTGTAGAAGACAACTTGTGTGGCGGAAACAAAAAAATAAACAATAACAAAAGAACATTGTGCTTTCTCCATAAGATAGTGAAATGAAAAAAAATCTAAGCTAAGCAACAACCCAACATACAAGTAAACTACTCTTAGTAAGCAAGAAATCTAGGCAAAAAGATAAGATGATCCTTCCTTGCTATGTTCAATTATGAACACAAATAGCTGCTTATCTCAATTGATAATATTTTTCTCTTTTGTTTGACTTGAATATGTGTTGATGCTTTGAAAATATTGTTGTTGAGATCTTGGATTGTTGAATCTTTGATTTTGTTGTTGGATCTTTCTACCCATCCTCTGCCCTCTCAGACCTAAATGACTTGGATGGGAGTTGTTTCCATAATGATTCAGAAATACCCATAATGATTTGGGGTCTTTTTGGCATAAAGATTTACCAACAAGGTCCAAGGATCCCTAATATGAGGATTGATGTAGCTGGCAAAAAGAAAAAGCATCCTTGAGCCCATGTCTATGTTGTGAATTTCTAAAATCCAAAGAATTGGTGAATTCTTGGTTTTTTGCTAAAACTGGTTTGACAACCCCCTTGAATGCTTAATCCTTGGATCATAGTCTTGATTCTCCTTTATATACCTTCTCAAGTTTGATTTTGACATCTTTCTATGAGTCCAATGGACTAGGGGAATGTGACACCCTATTCATAGGGAGCAAGAGGTAACACCAAAGCCCCCAAAAAGCTGGCTGAAAAATGCAAGGGTAAAATTTTTAAAAGTTAACAAGCCATCACAAATCCAATCTTGTATTTAAACCAGCACAAACAACAATCAGGTCAGCATAAAAAGACTGAAGTATAAAGCAGAAAAATTATATAATGCAAATATCAGCCCAAGGATCTAGCATAAAGAGAATGCCCATTGGATGATGATTGACATTTCTCAATATACAATATCCATTCATAGCTTTGCAGATCAACTACTAACAAATTAATTCCACCAATTCACCTTAGCAGTCTTAGGTTATACACAGCCAAAACATAATCAGTCATTCGATAATCAGTCATTCGAAGAGTATGACTATACGTAAACATAGTCACATTGCTTCCTTTCCTGTAACAACAGTACAAAAGCCTGAAATTTCCTATATAAGATCTACATGAGCCAATAGCTGAAAATCTATCATGCAATGTTATATTCCAATTCTTCCAACACATTGTCTGCATCTCAGATTTTCTGATATTGAGGATACAAATTTATCTCATGAAATGAATGGTTCTGATATTTTTGCATTGTAATAATTATCAAAGAAAACAATTTTAAGTTTCTAAAATAGAGATCGATATAATCTAACTCGCACAGAACACCATATTCATATTTTTGTTTCAGCCAATACTGATTTCTTGATATAAAGGATGATCATAAAAATAAAGTATATGCTCTAAAAATCTTACAAAAGATTCCTCTGATAAGGTGTACAGATCTGACCTACTTTAATTTACTGATCAATTCCTAATTTTCTTGGACAATAAAAGAATTATCCCTAAGTACAGTTCATCAGGTGATTGCCCAACCAAATGGTTGACCACCATAAACAGAAGAAACAATAATTTCTTTTTTTTTTTTCTTTTTTTCTTTTTTTCTTTTTTGAGAAATGGTCAAGATAAATTAACAAAATCACAAAGAATGTACAAGCCAAACCACAGGAGTGTACAACAACCATTAAACGTGGTCGGTCCCTGAAGTCCTCAACCCAAGCCCGACCAACCCAAAAACCCAAAATGATCCACATGTTGGAAGATTGGCAGATCTCCTCATCCTAAAACCCCTATTTCCAGTAACAAAAAAGTGGCTCAAACAAAATTGGGAAGTGGGAGCCAAACAAACCCTCAAACCCCAAACCCTCCAATCTCCTATAGCATTTTTGGGAGACTAGTGCACTCAGTCTATACACTCTTGGTAGTGTATGGCCTGAAAAATCTCTCAATGTCTGTCAATGTCCACAAAGGTTGCAGCCTCCTAAAAGCTTTTAAAGTTTGCTTTCTTTCTAGCCTACTCAGCCTTGTTCCCATTCCCATCTAGGTGTACCTTGGCCACACTGCATCGGATGTGTCAACACAATGCAAGCCAAGTAGTATTACAATTAAAGTCCAGCACAACATATGGCCATCCTCCCTCCCGAAGCCATATTAGTGTGTTAGTCGCATGAGCTCTATCCAGCTGTTGCTGGAACTACGCAACCTTGATCCGTTCTCTATACCAGGTCTGCATGGCCTCCCACTCCCATTCCCATCTTTGTTGCTCATCCTATTAAAGCTCCACCCTGATCTGCACATGCAGCTCATCAATGAGCACTACCCTGGCCGAATCTTCCTGCAAGTCCTGACACCTTCTGATCTCATTTTCTAGCTTTGTATGTTGCAATGTTGCCTAAGTAGCAACCTGCTTGAAGGTCTCCTCGTGCATGGTCCATCTTGCTGCCAAACAATCCTCTCTTCCACCCTAGCTCGCTCTATAGCCTCCTCGGCCACCTTCTGGATTTTATTCTAACAACAATGTTGAGTATCCTAGCCCCATCCCTCTGCATCGAACAACCCTTACTACCCTGCCTCCTCCATAGGCTTAGCCACCTACTGCACTGAATTCTACATTGCCATAGGGTCCAACCACTGCACTATCCCCAACCTCGAAACCCCAGACCCCATCACCCTTCTCAAGTAAACAAAACAAGGAGCTGACCGTGACTCCTATGGCATGACCGACATCTTGGTCCTCTAGAGAGCCAAGATAAGACCTGAATGTTATCCTCTACATTGCCTCCAAAGCTCCACAAGAAAATATTGCGACAAATTAAGAACGATGCCAAACCTCAAGCAGCTCATAAAAGCAAAATATATTCCCAAGAGCTTAGATGAACTCCCCAAATGAACTAGAAATCTATCGATCAACACCGCTGCCTCTTGCCAAAGTTGCAGTAATGCTGACTTCAATACATGTCTACTTGCTGTTTTAGGCACTACCCTCTTGAAGAAACCTTTCACATGCTCAAAGCTATGTATAACTAGAAGAATTATTTCCCCCTTCATCGGAACCCCCAACAACATCGCTAGAGTCGGCTCAATTAACTTGATCTTAATGCGCCAAAAGGTCATCTCATCCTTGGCCCAATTGGTGAAGAACACATCGTCTACCAGCATGAGGTCCCCTTCTAGCTTGGGCAGGAGCTTTGCCCATCCCACTTGTTCCACCAATTCCCATAACACTAAGTTTGCTTGGAAATCCACGCTTAAAGGCTCAAAGATCTATGATCAACCCATTGCAATCAAAGCTTCCCACCACAGTCTAACCCCAATAGTAGCCACCTACACAGGCTGAGGAGGACACTAGGCCCTAAAGATTAAATTGTTCCTTGTCTTCCACAAGGACCAAAGTACCGTTGTCTCTTTTGAGTCTCCATCCAGATTAATTGGTGATGGTATTGTGGCCACCTGCCAAGTGTCCAAGGCAAACAAGCATTGGTACACAAAATGATTTACCATCTCAGGCTCCTTCAGTCATAAGGGGCAAAGACAATTAATGTTTAATCCTCTAGCCTTGAGGAGAGCCTACACCAAAAGCACAACATGTTTAATCAGCCAAACAAATACTTTCACTTTCTTTGGCATTCTACCGCTCCAAATAGGCCTCCACCCTTGAATCAAGGGGTACTTAGTTTTAATAATATCTCTAGGTGATCTTCCTAATACTCCCTTTTGTATCGTATCTCTAGCGTGTCTACACATGGTCTGCCACACTGACAACCCCTGCATCCCAACCTCCCGCTATTGAAACCTTTGACGTAAAATGTGTATCCACTGTGTTGAACACTCCTCCAACTATAAGAATCTGTTAACCAAGCCATGATATTTCAATACCCCAAGTCCTCTTGCCTTCTTCGACTTTGCTACATTCTCCCAACACACAAGGTGCAATCATTCCCCCCACCCTTAACCCTGACCAGACAAATCTTTAAATGATTTGATCAACTTTGAGGATGGTCTCCCTTAGGGGAGAAGCCATGAAAGAGTGAAATGGACAATCACCATAACAATGGAGGAAGCCAAAATAATCCTTCATTTCCTTGGGAGGAAGTGATTGGTCCAATGTATGGTACGTTGCTGCAATTTCTATAGCAAGAATGACCACATATGAGTTCTATGCCATGCAAACATTGGCATTCCTAGATACGAGTCTTGTTATGTGCCTAGTAGAATCCCCAGTATTTGGGAGATCGTACCCCTAACCCAATCATCAGCATTCACGAAATGGACCGCCGAATTCGCTCTATTTATCTCAAGGCCCACCTCCTAGGCCATCTAATCAAGTGCTCAATTAAGTGCAAGGGCCTATAGAACTGCCACTCATGAGAACAGGATAGTATCCTCAACATAATGCTCAACAAGGCATTCAACCGCTGCAACTTCCAAACATCTTACACCTTCTGCCTTATAATATATCTGTAACATGTTCATGGTGAAAATGACTAGGAGTGGGGAGAGGGGATCCCCTTATCTAAGCCCCCAACCTAACTTAGCAAAACCCCAAAGTCTAACATCAATACCAAAGGAGTAGCTCCTCAAAGCCTACAATTGAATACAAAGATCCACAAACTTGGGATCAAACCTCTTGCACAACATAATCTCCCTCATGCCTCCCAACTGACTATATCATATGCCTTCATGATATCCAGCTTGATGCACATCCCTAGGTAACCCATACTAAGCAATGAGTGTAGAATCTCTTGTAGCAATATAGCTTGGTCTTATAGGAAGCACCCTTCCACAAAACCCGTCTGATGCCCTCCAACCTTGGCATCATCAGGGACAAATGGCAAATGAGCATTTTCGTGAATCATTGAATCAAGGTATTACAAACCCCAATAGGGTGCAACTATGAGGGCACCATAGGATTAGTCACTTTTGGGACAAAAACTATCCTCGAATAGTTAATCTCTCATCAAACCTATTGCCAATGTAGCATCTTGTTAAACGCATCTAGCATATTTTCCCCCAAGATATCCACAAACTCCATAAACAATTCAATCAACCATCCATTCGGACCCAAAGCTTTGCTTGTTTTCATAGTCATCATTGCTTCTTCCAACTCCATCATCGTGAAGGGCTTGAATCTTTAGAAATTTAAAAGAGTTAATTTTTAACAATTTTAGTAGCGTTAGAAAGTTGGTAATTGATGTTTTTTTCCTTGTCAATGTGAATCTATTCTTGTAATTCATGCATTCAGTTCAGCCTCTTCTTTTTTACAAAAAAAAGATTCAAGATTATATTACAGCCAAAAAATTTTTACAAAACAGGGGGGAAGGATACCCCCAATAGAGGGGAGAGATACCCCCCAACAAATGCGACATAGAGCTAAGGTCACCCGCACACACCCTTGCCTCCCCCACTACATCCTTGGGTAGAAAACACATACAAATGAAAGTGGGACTTAGTGGGTGCATCATAGCTAAAAGATTAGCATTGTCAAAGCCAAAACCCAAAAAACCTTGGAAATCTAATACAAAAACCATGGTGCAAATGATACCACTAAACAATTAGATAGGATTGAGGAGTTTAATGCAAGTGCACTATGGCATCTCCTGCATATGGATGAGATCCAGAATATTCTGATAGGGCTCCAATTTGAAAAACGCTGGATCCTCCTAAAATTCCTTGTATCTCTACTCCCATTGGGCCTGCACCTTCCTGTTCATGAGCCTAGTCTTGTTAGGGTGAAGGCAACTAAACATACTCCTAATAAATATGTGTAACCCAAGCTAGGATGCGTTCTTGTTAACCCCCATAACGACATATGGGCATCTCCCCATCTGAAACCAACGTCTAGCATTCAATTCATGTGCATCTGGAAAATTATATAGGATCCCCTAGAGCATTATAGATAGAATAGTATTTAGCTTTGCCGATCTACAACTGGTAGATGGCCTCTCAGCCAAAAAAGGATAAAATGAGTATATTTGTGTTTAGTTGTATCTATTTAATTATCAGGTCATTGCGTAGTGTCAGTTTTAATAATCCTTCCATTCATAGGCAATTATCATATGGATTTAGCAAATATTATTTTGATATATATAATGATTATATAAAACATTATGTAACTATTAATCATTTCTCGTTGAAGTGCAGTATATGTAGAAATCAAACTAACAAAATAGGATTGAATGCACAGCATGAAAACTATGAATATAATAATTTCTGAACTTTTACAATAATTAAACTTAATAATACATCATACTACAAGGATCCTTCTTTCTTACCACAAATTTTTACCCTCAAGTACTTTACCAAGGGATCCATAAGCATTAGGTTCAATCTCTCTGTAACACTTGCACAATTGAAATCAAAAGCCAAAAAGGTTACAAAAGTGGTTAACGTATTCCAAATCCAAGTTCAGTTAAATAAAGTTCAATATAACTCAGAACCTTAATGTATCATTTTTTCTTACATCAATAGCTTCATGCAAATCAGGTGCTCCTTGTGTTATATTTTCTCCAAGTTTCTGATACCCTCTGCCTTCAACAAAATTCAAAGCAACAACAATATAAATTGTACGTTCAGTTTTCTCTAATAAATGCCTGTTCTAGATTTTAAAAAAAAAACAAAACACTTAAATGACAACATTCAGTCTAGTCAAAGAACACTGAATTGAATAACATAGAAGAGAACATTGATTAGCATTCCAGTGCACCTATATCCAGTGGATGGACTAATCTTTATTTTGTTCTTTTCTTCAAATGACAGATTGAAGAATTTTCGAGCCTTTTCTCGAACTTCTTTGACTATGTGATTAGGAACTTTGTGTCCTTTCTGTCAAGTGAATAAAAAGAGTAGACATCAAGGAAAAAATAGCCATTGGACTAACATAACAAATAAAGAGATTAATCTTACATCATCTTAATAATTTAATGTTTTGGATCTAACTACAATATTCAGGACTACTTGCAGCTCAAGCAGTGTTACCTGAGAACACTTCTTTGTATGTGATATATCATTTCATCGAGGTTTAATAATATGAAAATATGGTCAATAGTAACCACCAACACAGAACAGGTTTAATAAGAAAATAAACTTTTTCATGGTTGTGGCATGTGAGATAAACAAGAGCTAACTGGCTATTATTGAGACACAAATATACTCCTATTAAGAAAAGGAAGCATCATTTTGTCTACATATGCTTAAAACTAAGAATATAATGTGCTTGCTTGGTGTTGGGTAAGTTTTGATGATAAGTTGGCCATAGTCTATGTTGTGTAAGTCGAGGCAAGCCTTTGCCTCCTATAGTTTGGTTTCCTGAAGGCATACAATATCACAATCATTAGTGTGAACAATCTAGCGTAGGGTATTTCTTTTATAGGACATACCTTGTCCCCTACAATTCCACGATGGTAGCTTCATGTGTGACTAGTTGAGCGGTGCTAGTAGACCTCCCACAGGGTCGGCTGTAATCCCAAGTCAATACTCCTTTTTGTGTGCTTTTCCCGCACCAAACTTTCAAAGGCGTGGCCAGGGCGGTTCCCCATCAAGGACACGGGGGTGCAGCCAGAATCCTCAAATGGTGGGCAAGCCTCCTCGGGCTTTTGAGATCTTGTGCAACCCCAAACCACATTAACCCAATCACCAAGAGGGGGGAGCATGATTCCAAGTACCATTGGCTCAACCAAGGGCTCAACTAGAGAAGAGCAGCGAGCCTATCTCGGCTGCAGTGGGGAGGCCCACCGTGGCAGGGAGGCCTATGGGGGAGAGGGCGGGGTGGTCCCAACAACCATCCTTTATGCCCAATAGCCATCCAACCACCACCAGCACCCAACTCATGTGCTTCAACTCACACCAACCTCACTCCCCCACCCCAAGCCCGACAATCAGGCTCATGGTGCCCATTTTTCCCACAAAGGGAGCAACAGCAACCTTGCACACCCCCCCCCCCCCCCCCCCCCCCCCCCCCCCCCCCCCCCNCTCCACTAGCTACTCAACCTCCAAATTTTCAAACTCTGCTCATAGTTGTTCCTCACTGCCAGACAATTCAAGAACAACCTCCTTGATTAAGTCCTTCGAGGATAAGGTCCACCACACATAGAAACAGGCAAAACCCATCAGCTCCATTGTCTATGTCACCTTATCGAAAGCAATGAAATCGCCAAAAAAACCTACAATATGCTTGAGGAAATCTAAGTTCCACATCTCCCACAAGATCTTGAACACACAAACCCACAATGGGGCACAAGCAAACAGGTCCGGCTCTCGATGTGCCCCTGGCTGCCAAGGGGTTAGAGCGAGCCCTCTGGCACTGTAGAACCACGGCCTCACTTGGAGGACTATGTCATGGTCTTCCATCGTCTAAAAAATAAATAGGAGTAGTTCCTCCGATAGGCTCCCCACGTCCACCGCTCCTACTCCCCACACTTCCTTCGTCCACTGCCGAATAAGGTCCATCCGGGGGTGGGCGCCAGAGGAGATGAAACATCCTATTAGACTATGCTCCATCATCCTCACCCCCTCCACTGGTGGCCCACTAACCCAAAGGTGCATGACGCCATCCGAATTGGAGCATTCCTCAATGTCCCCATTCCTTACCTCACAGCGCCCCCTGACACATCCCTCCGTAGTGGTCCCTGCAGGGCCAATCGCTTGCAGGCCAAGCAACGTGCCATTGGCATGCATACAGTGCCCATTCCCATCACTCACACTGTACCCCTTTCCATCGCTCACACCCACACCGCTCACACTGCTCGCACCCACACCACTCGCACCCATACTCCAAATGCCCCAAATTATCTCTCACTTCTAATGTGAGACATGGGATTATGTTGGGACTTTTTGATCTTGAATTGTCACTTCTATTTTACCACTATTTATGCTATTGTTGTAATTGCATTCCCATATTCTATCTTACTTATGCTAATTTTTAAGCCTTTTAATTCTAGAGTATGTCTCCACTTTTCCATTTTAAAAGCAATAATTTCTAGAGTTGTATCCACCACCAACACAATATCATATGCAAATAGCATACACCAAGGGATTTTATCTCGTATTTCCTTTGTTAATTCATTCATAATAATGGTAAATAAGTATAAAGTATCCAGGTCGATCACAGATAAGCAAAAAATTCTATGAGAAAAAGAATGTGGCTTAGATTTCAACATTCAACAAGCGGAGATTTGACATTAAGGTCAAGGCTACGGAGAAGATCCTTAAGGCAAAGGAGGATTTGTTGTTGCAGCAGGATGCAAAATGAAAAAGACAAAGAAAACAAAATAAAGCCCACCAAAAAACCAAGGAAATGGCACAACTGTTGGGTGAGTTGTCCATAGTTGCTCAGTATGCTGATAAGCTTCTTAACGTTATTTCTTAAAATAATCTAAGAATCCCAGATCCTCCTCTCACCATGGATAGAGTTGTATTAGGATAGGTAACCGCTACCAAACTGAAATCCATGGTTCTTCCTTCTTCCTCCTCAAGTCCCTCTTCTTCCATGATTGAAACCACCCTTGTTTTGAAGCAAATGTCTGAGCATCCTTCACAAACCTCAGAGAAAACAAATATATCCATGGTTCTCCCTTCTTCCTCCTCAAGTCCCTCTTCTTCCATGATTGAAACCACCATTGTTTTGAAGCAAATGTCTGAGCATCCTTCACGGACCTCAGAGAAAACAAATATTAAAGATGATCCGGCCCTTCGTGAGTTTGATGATGTATCAAATTTTGAGCTTTTCAAATAGTAATAAAACCTTGTTTGCAAAATGATGATTTATTGAAGCTATGTGGCTTCATATTTAGATTCTGTCTTAATTGTTTTGTTATTTGATATCTTCATTATAAAATCATCTATGAAATATTTCCTGTTAGGTTTCTCATCACTGTTTTCTTCTTGCCATTTAAAGGAATCCATTAAACCGTGGAGATGTGATCAAGGTATAATAATGAAAAGCAGAATAATTAAAGCGTCAATGTCAAAGTATTATATAAAAACAAAGTTCATAGCTTCACTCTGAAGAGAAATAGTTTTATATTCTCACAGATGGCCCATATAAAATGAAATTGAATTTGTTTAAAAGGATAAAAGAATCATTACATTGGGCATTTAAAACTTCTCAACAACTATGGAGCAAAATAAATTTCTTCGAACCTTGTGAAACATTCCCAGGGAAGTAAGGTGAACTTTGTAACACCTCATGTTCCTAACCCTTGGTTTATGCTTAATCATCTCTTGTTAATCTTTGGATCAGCTTTTGTCTTTTGCTAATTTGTAGATGTTTCTTGTGGAATCGATTCCATGATCTTCCTACTATTTTATTTCTGATCAATTATTTTAGAATCTTTAATGAATCTTTTATTAAAGCTTGTCTTTTTATAAAATGTAAATTCTTTTCATAAATATTCTTATTTTAAATTCTCACTTTGGGAAACATCTTGTATTTTTTTTTTTTATAAAATTGGCATTTATTCAACTTTTTGGATTTATATTTGGAAATTACTAATGTCTTGGCATTTTCTTGCTAAGAATAGGTTGATAGGATGATAGCATATGCTATAAACTAGCAATTAGATATTTTGAGAAAAAATTTTATCGTTTTATATATCTTACTCAAGCTTTATTCTATTTCTTGCTCAAGTGGACTTGGACTTTCTATTGTACACCAAACACTTATCTAGATTTGCCTAATTATTATAGAATTTATCTATTGGATATACTATTGTGCACTAATGTTTCTACATTGGATTGATAAACTCTAGAATTGTGTATAGTTACATGCATTCTTTGTCCATTCTTATCAAACAAGCTCTTTCGTTGGTGATCTTGATTTGGTCTTGGTGTTCCAACAAATCGAACCTTGTGTATTGCAGGTCTCTTGATTTGTAAAGGTAGAGCAACTAGTCCAAGCTTTGTCTCCTTGTTCCAATTTCAAAGTATCAATTGTTGTTTCATGATTACTAGCTTTGACCTATTGTCCTTGGAATCCTTGGTGAATGTTGTTCTCTTGTTGGTCTCTGCTGGCTATTTTGACCCATTTTCCACTCGAATAGGACATCTTTGATGTTAGGGAGATGCCTTTCCCAGGTGTTAGGAGTTGCAAAAAGATGGCTATCTAATTGGCAAGACATCTACCTCTCAAGGAAAGATGTCTAATCTCAAGCTCAGAACCTCGATATATGCTCAAATAGATCCACATTGACCCCAAAACACCCTGAACTCATCAAAACACATCCAAACACACCCAAGCTCAAGAAAAACACACCAAAATGGTTAGGAAAGTTACACCATCATTGTGGTTGACTTGTGGATGTCAATTCTTGCCCAATTCATGACCTCCAATGTCTTAGTCCGACCTTTTGATGGTGCATTCAACAAGATCAATAGGTAGGCATTGTGGAGAGTTTAGGTTGGCCTCTAAAACTTGCTCCATGTTGCCTATGATTGTACTATAGGTAGCCTACTATGAGTGTCAATGAGTAGGCATTGTACAGAGTATGGTTGGTTGCCATACTTAACCCACATCACCTATAATTGCAAGTAGGCTATGACAATAGGCAAGCATCATGAGGAAACCTTTTAGCTAATCAATGTCAACTCACATCAATTGTGATTGTCATGTGGTCGGTTTCTTGATGCAACACAATAGGGATAAGTGATCCACATGGGTTTGTTTCCAGTGGTGTTTCATCCAAGATAAGGTGAGATTTGGTCAATTAATCCTTGAGGAGGGTCATTGACAACATCCAAAATAGGTGAGATCTTTGTGGACCAATAGTCCTTGTAGATGATCAATTTCTAGTGCATTCTTGCTTTACCTATTTCTTGATATTTTGTGAATATCATGGGTTTGGTTATGGTTCTTGGCTTCTAATCTCATGGATCTTGAGATGGTTTCTTGTGCAACATGTGACCCATCCTAAAGCTTGTCATAAGTGCACCAAGGTCATTGGCTCTACTATAAGGTTTCTAATCCTCCTTGCATGTTTGTATGCAGATTCAGGTGGCAGGAGCTAAGAGCCTAATGGTGATGGAGCAGGAGAAATGGAGTTTCTTTCTTGTTTTCAGATTTTGTCTCCTTTGAGATTTATGTTATAATGAGCATGATGTATTTGAACCTATGTATTGATGAATATTATCGACTCTTATTAAGTTTATGGAATTGCCAAGTTATGAACTTTGATTTATGGTTATAGAATTAATATTTTAAGTACTCTAATGTGTATTTCAATTTTCCTATGCACTTTGGTTAAGATGTATAATGCTTATGGTAGTTGTTTTCCTTTAGTTATAAGCATTATGACACCACATGCCCAAGTAATAACTTATTGGTGATTTAAACTTGGATTATGTTAAGTTTAAATTTTGGGGTGTGACAAAATTCATATACTTTAAAATTATATTCATAATCAAAGGATAAATATCGGCCAAACTAGTGGTGAAACTATGAACAACTGTTGAAAAATTCATTCACATTTAAGTTTGAGGGTTAGTGTTAACTAATAATATGCTTACCAACCTCAACATCCATGTTTCTAGTTACTAGATGTATAACTGTGATGGTTTACATAACAATATAATTAACATAGTTGGCTACCTAATTAAGAGATGCTTGTTTGTGTGTGGTTGTGTCCCATGAATTTCATACCAATAAAACTAACACTCATGTTCATTCTGACAGTACAACATACATGAGATATGTTGATCTACTCTTCTTTTGGTGGTCTAAAAACTAGACAATGGAGAAGTATTCTTGGCTGTGTTTATGTTTCAAGGATCAACCAAGCTTATGAACACTAGGACAAAGTGGAAGCCAAGGAACCTGAAGCAAGGATTCCAAAATGCATGGAGGCAAGGACTGGCCTAGTTAAAATCACCTTTCCTCAACCCCAGATTCAGCCCAGACATAAAAGCTTCATGGTGGATGTCTAGGTAGAGAAGAAGCAAAGTTCAAAAGTCAAGCTCTAGCCAGCACAAATGTTCCAATCTATGGATGTCCTAGGCCTAAGGATGGACATCCAAGCCAAAGTGTGGACATTCTACCAGAGTTGGACCAAATGACAAGGTGATCATCCCAACTGTTCTTAGAAATTCCATCCAATTGCCAACCCTTGCAGTGTAAACATCCAACCTTCAAATGGGATGTCCCAAGTAACCATTGGAGGAAATAAAAAACTCATTTCTAGCTGTTTCCTGAACTCTAGTTCTTCACGGGAAATTTTCTTGTGTGCAAGGATTATAAAAGAATGTGTTCATATCTTGATCCTCCAAGTAATCCAAATCAAAGAATATGTTCATATCTTGATCCTCTTTGAATTGAACATCCATCAAGGGTTTTCTTTGGCAGAGATCATGCAAGAATTTGTAAGATTGTTGGGAGGTGCATCACCATTTCTACACCATTCTCCTAGGGTTTTGATTGTTATTGATCTGTGCATATTAATCAGATCCATTACTCTCTCATTATTGTATCGTGCATGTTTGAATCTGAATCTAGCGCTTGTTATTCCATCCATTGTATTGCCCTAGTGTGTGCTTAACTTGTGTACATATGATTTCTAGAATCATCCATTCTACACTCTCACTCTTGTTGTAATCCTTGAAACTCTGCAGCGCATAGATTCTGATGATTTCTAGAATCATCCATTCTACACTCTCACTCTTGTTGTAATCCTTGAAACTCTGCAGCGCATAGATTCTGATTGTGGGGAGATTTACATTGCAACCCTAAGGGGTTTAAGTGTTTTTTCTAATTGCTTATACAATTTGTTCTTGACCTTGCAAGGTTCTTGGGAATGCTGCAGGATACCAAGCTTGCTGTTCACCCTATAGGGAGTGAGTGAGAATCTAACACAGTGGTAGCCTCAACCATAGCTTTTAATTCAAGTTGCATTTTAAGGTGGCGAGCTTTACCACACACATCAGTGAGTTTATTCCATTCAAACATTTGTTCCATAGTTTTAGTTATTGCAATTACAGTTTTACTTTTGGTTATAACTCATTCATCGCACCTCCCCCATGGGGTTTCTGCTTCCACCTCTCCAGGGGGACCCCAACATGCAAGATATGTGTTTCTTCATTCATTGGGAAAACAATGAGATCCTATTTGGGGGGCGTGTATTCTATCTCTGCTTATCTTGCCATTCCGCAAACTATGGAGATTATTCTGCCCACCATCACAGGACTCCAGGATGTAGTAGCAGTTTTCCAAGGGAACGTTCCCAAAATGCATAGTGGTCAAGTTTCCTATTCATGGTTGCTGCCCCTCTGGCAAATGGTAGCTGAGCTAGTTCAACATTTTCCTGTGTTGTTTGGAAACATGTTAAAATTGTAGGGGGTCCACTTTGCTCTTTTGCACTGCCTTTAGCTTGGTAGGTCTGTTAACCTCCCAAGATTCTTTTTGGTTGTTCTCCAGCAGTGGTGCAAGGGTGACATTCTGGGCTGATCTTGGTGCTTTGGAGGGCAACTAGGTTGCTAGTGCCACTGCCACCCTTGGATCAGATGCCTGGTTGTTTCACCAAGGTCTATGCTAGGCGGCATATAGAGCATGGGCCGAAATCTTCCTCTACTGCAAAGAATGCCTCCCATGAGAGGTTTTCTATATGTTCCACTTCATAGGAGATGGGGTTGATGCTGAACAAACCAGAGAAGTGGGAGGTGAAGCAGGAACATGGGCTATGTAAGCAACTCTCAAAGAGAGAATCAGCCTTCAGGAAATGAAGGAAAAGTTCAAGGTTGATCTAAGTAGGGTCTTCAAGGAGACGGAGCAGCAGATCAGGACTGAGGAGTGATCCTAGAAGGAGTGCAAGGAGTATGCACACAGGCTATAGAAGGAGCAAAGACATGAAAGGAGGTAAGAAGTGTGGTGGCCAAGGGAGATGCAAGAGGCTATCCAATCAAGCATCCTAGAGGAGTGCATCTATGAAGAGCTCAAGGATCAATTACAGAGGAAGGAGGAACATGAACAAAAGGAGAAGGAGTTGTTTATGCATGCAAAGGAATTTCTGGAAGAACAAAGCATGAAAGAGCACCAATGTAAAACTCTCGTCTCTAACGCCAAACTGTGGTTCAAAGTAGACATGTGCCTATACTCTATTATCAATATTGACAAGAATATGCCATGGGATAAGTTCAAAAAATACATCAAGTATATGGTGTGCATGTTGCATCCTGACAAGATGTGACACTTGGCAAAGCACATGCAAGATCAGAACAAGGAAAAGTACAAGAGCTTCCACTAGGCTATGGCATTTCTGGCCTCTACGGAGGAATGAGAAATTATGGACAATTCATTTGCAGAACCCTAGCTTTCCCTGTATCAGTTGATTATATCGTTTTCCTAATGGCTGTTGTTTCTATCATTTTCCTAATGGTAGTTGATGAACGAGTATCCCTATGCCCAAACATACAAATCACTAGTGCGTATGCACAATGTAGTCAAATTCCCTGGACTACGTTTTACCTAAGTGGCCTATATTTTTAAATGTGAAAAATACGATTACTAGTCATTGTCTTCCCAATCAACACTTATGTTAATTTGTTGGTATGGTTAAGTGTAGTTGAGGTGTAAGATATTCATTTTTATAATTTTTATTATTTTGTGTGTCTAGCAAATGATTAAATAAAGGAAGGTTTAATATTTAAATTAACTAAACTATCCTAAATGTGGAACATCTCTCCCTGCTTTCCTTACACATCCTAAACTTATAATAACACTGCTAGGTTACCAAGTGTCAACTCCTAGGCGTACCAAATATCCACTACTGAAATTACCAAGTGTTAATATATTATGTTCAAAGTGGTCGTACTCACATTAATTAGAACTTATAATATTAAATGATTGATGATGAGAAACTAAATTGCATTTAAAGTAAATTACTGGAAAGTAGAGTTAAACTAATCCAAGTGCTACAATGGATAGAAGAAATCTTGATTTTATTGTCGTTCATGCAACTATATCTAGATACATATTGCACTTGAATAAAATGCCATACAATCCATTTGATCTATGCTGCAAGCACTTGAAGGGAAAAGTTTACTAACTTCTACAGAAAGAAACTACCAAGTGTAACAATGTTGCCCTGACGTTGTCTGGCACCCCAAGGAATTCACTAAGATCCAATGGATCTAGGGCAAAAGACCTGGGGAATACACCTCTAACAAGCAAGCATCCCAAGAAAGAGTGCAAGCAGCAACACAACTTCTTATTATATGTATGGGAATGCACCTCAAGGAAGATAACTAACTCCAAACGAGGACCTTGCAAACAAGCACACAAACAACCTTGTAGACAACATCGGTGGAAAGGGAGACGATGCATCTACAAGGGATGGCACCTCACCCCCAAAACCCTCACACTTTGGTACAAGGTGTGGCTTGGCACCACACCAAAACTATCCAGTCCTGGCTGCCTACATATCTAAGACCACCATAGAATTAGGGCCATGTAGTTCTCTATGTGAGGGTAGTATGAAGAGAACTTAGAAAGAGTTGCAACAGAAGGGTGTCCTGCTACTGACTTGGTACTACCAAGCCAGGATGGGTTTTCTAACACTTGAGAGCCACCCAAGGGTGACTCAGAGTGTTCCATGGCCCTTGAACCATGAGGAGAGCCCAGAAGAACCACCACCTTGGGACATCTCTCACAATCTTTCCCCGCACAAAAGAAACGATGTCCTCGAAGCGAAGCTTAGGATGACTTCGAGAGTACACTTCAAGTATGGGTTTCGAACTCTGTCAACTCCGGGGAATCCATCAACTCAACTAATGTTAGGCTTGAAGGAAGGTACCAACCCCAACACCTAATACATCCTTCCATCCAATGCCTTGCATGAAATGCAAAGGGCACATGGAGGAATCCCAAACACTTTCCCAACTCTGTGACAAGTGGAAGTAGTCCAACCCAAAGGGCCAACGTCTCTAAGGTGTCCCCTAGATCTGTCCCTTCTTAGGTCTAGAGACTTATCTTCTTGCGTAGATCCATACCTATGCAAGAAGACATCTCTTCTTCCACAAGTCTAGCTGAGTTCCTTTGTGAATGGCATCTCAGCACCCATCAATTTTCTTGAATTTTTTTATCATCAATTTTGAGGGCTCACCAAGGCCACTACCCATGGTGATGGACTTGGGAATATAAAATCGAGAGGGAGAACATGCTCCAAAAGAGCCATGTCTCTGCAAGCAACTCACGCTTGCCAGAACTCCATGTTCTGCTGCTTGCATCCAGACCCATGGGGTCTCACCAGTGTAACCATATAAGCACAGAATCCACATGTCTGTATCATGCACATTTTTTCCCATCATGTCTATTCGGGTTGGTATGAAGGGAGTCGAGTGTGTTCTCCCTTCAAAACAAGGTACAAGGGTAGATCTTTTGAGCTTGACCTTGCCATCCGCAAACACACTAGCATCGCAATCCTCATTTCACCATCCAACACTATTCCATTTCCACAACAAGAGAGAAGATCCAAATTTTGTTTGGAAAACTTCTCCAAGAGGCTATCATAACATACAAACCCAAACTATCTTCAACAACCTTTGCAATTGTGCAACATCAAGAATGCCTACTTGAATGTTAAAACAAGTGGAGGATATGTTGGGAAGCCACCCCCAAGACAATCGTCCATACACAAGTCTCATGTCAACCATTACCACATCATCGATTGCAACCATAATGTTCCGTTCATGGGAAAGGATCAATTGCACTTGCAACTTACAAGCTATCCTTCCCACTTCGAGATATGGGACAAACACCATTTTTTGAACACTTGGTCCAAGGAAGCATGTAGAGTCACCTCTGAGGGCAACCACAATCATGAATTCTCCAAGGAACATCTAGGTTCCTAGAATCTGAATTTTCCTGCAATGTCGAGAATAGCCGCAACTCCTGATTAACACCTTTCATTAGATTTTTGAACTCGAAGGAAGGATCCTCTTTGGAAGGTTTCTTCCATAGGCAAGTACAGCAGCCCAGCTGCACCTTACCCATGATACGTACCCAAGTAGTCCACATAGCCAACAGAATCGTATCATCAAACTATTACCAGCTGAGAGAAGACATGGATTTACAAGTCTCACCCACATTCGATTCCACCTTAAGAACAACTCGAGAAGCAAAAGAGTTCATCCCTTAAAAATTTTACAAAGAGGGATTTTTGTTTCATCTTGGGAGATATGGGTTTTTGTTTCATGAATCCCAGTCCAACCCGTTTACAACAATTGTGGTGCACAAGGCCACCCTACTGCCTATTACCATTCAACCCAAACACCAAATGGAAGTCAATCAAGAACATTTTTCCCATACATACAAGGACTAGGTCCTCAAGATAGTTTTACAAAGAATGGGCTTCACCAACATCAACAAACAACTCAAAACAATACATGACTCGTCCCCGTATGGTTTACAATAACAATGGTCTCCCAAAGAACCCCAACAAGGAAGTCTCTCTGGAGCCCCAAAAGCTGAGAGAGAGTACACAAGATCACGCCTTGCTTACAAGAGAGGAGATATAGACAATTAGGCTACATCAACAACACGGCCTCACAAGGGAGGTTCCATGAATTCCACCAGGGTAACAACATTCTGTCTCTGAAAACAAGTCCCAAGAGTTCACAATCATGGGAACATTGCTAGGAACAAGTCCCAAACATCAATCGCTTCTAGATCCCATCTAGGGAACACTTGTCTTGATACAACCTGCATTATTATTTTAGGAACTAAAGAGGGCATCCATCGGAATGGAGAATGACCCCTCATAGAATTAGAGAATCACCAAGTAATATAGTGCTTAGCCCTATTGTCACCAAGTAATATAGTGCTTAGGACACTAACATGAATTAACAATACACCAAAGAAATGGGACGATACATTGAGGAGAGACGGTGTGATACATCAATGTACACAAGGAATAGAGTACACGGAGGAGATTCGGTAAGACATCATAGCTTGCTAGGCACAATGAGTCCCAAGTCATGAAATCACACCATAGTCCACAAAAGCACCAATAAGTCCCAAGCCATGAGAGCGCATCATAGCCCTCAGAAGCACCAAAAGCCCCCAAGCATGAGAGCATAGGCTCAAGTGTTTTTGAGCACATCCAAGTCCACCATGCAAGGCCACCAAGAGAAGTCACAATTTCTATAACTATAACATCATTTACTCAAGGATGGACCACCATCCCAATGTTTGCAAAACTACTCCACCATCACATCCAACCATGGAAGAGGGAGTCTAGGTGCCGATACCCAAAACTCAACTCTACTCCACAACTAGACATCGCAGCATCACCTTGATTTGAATTTTAGTCTACCATTGCAATTCACATGGCCACCATGAACCACCCGCTATCAAGATCAACCACATCGAACCAATTTGTTTGTATTTCAGGCTACATACCACCATCGGTCACCTATGGATAAGATTTTTGCCAATCCAGGAACCCAAGAGGAAGTGTTCCCAAGACTTTTCCTATCTCAAGAATGTTCACCGAAGGACACACCATCAAGGCATGCCAATTTCACCAAGAACACAAGGCATCAGTTCAAGAGCACCTTGGGCAAGAACATGCCCTCGCTTGCTCATTACAACATCATATCTCAACAAAGAGAATTTTCCATGGGGTTTTCAATAGAATTACACATCAAGGCACAAAGGCCACTTACAACATATCAGGAAGGCATTTCAAGAACAAGCACCAGGAAAACACCATACATCAAGCTTGACCTTGTCACAGGGTGTGGCATAGGCCTACAACAAGGAGACAACTAACTCACATAGGGCAATAACATCTAGCACTTTTATGTGCATAAACTATCAAAACTAATAATATCACAAGGGTACATTTCACACACCCTAGGATAGGAATACATTTAGTGAGCACAATACATGGTATTCGGGAATGCTACCCAGGCCTAGAAGGCTATAGGAAAAACTACCCAAGCCCATCCTAAGCTAAAGGTTTAGGACACCAGGAGCATACCAAGAAAGCATCATGCTGTTTTGAGAAAAACTTGTCTCTCACAGAATGTACATGATCATTTGTCACACTGCATCCATTGCACAACTATCTCTACATGTACATGAAAAACCATCACACTGAACTCACTGCACAACTGCCATCGAACAAAAACGATTCGGGACACAAGCGCAAAGATCAAATAACGGAACACACCAACTAAGTATCCACCACCTACCACAATGGGACCTCAAGGCATTGGCCACTTCTGAGCCATTAGTATCCAGCATGCTCAAGCATACCATTTCATGCCATCTGCTAACCCAATATCTGTAGGGTCTAGGACATATCACTTTCCTCTGTTAGTGCTCACCCATCACAGAGAGGCAAACAAATCATGATGTACCTGCTAATTCATCACAACCAAGGTACTGATAAATCCACGACCCAATGTTGGGATTCTGAGACCAAATACTCAATTCATGAAGGCCTCAAGAGCACACATCTTCCCCATAGACATAGTGCTCACAAAATCAACTGAGGTCACCACTGGCCACATCTTTGTACTTGTGTTGCCTGCAAAGACGGAGACAAAAGCTCAAAAATAGAGAAGTTAGCAAGAACATGATCAGCACATCAGGCTCATATACAACCATCAAGCATGATCATATAACAGAGAAATAGCACTCTCGCAACATCATAACAAGCAAGACCTCAACAACACGCACAGAAATCAATCATGCAAAATATTGATGGGTCAATTAGATACACTCACACAAAAGAATTTATAATGAGGCACACCCAAAGAGAGCTAGAACACTCTCAAAATTCCAAGATTTACATACAACAAACATTCCCAACCACTGACACTAGTTCCAACCAAGATCAAGATCTCAACACATTCATAAGAGGCATGGGCAATAAAGAATCATTATCTCAACTCAAAAATACAGTGGAAGACCAAGGTCTAGCCAACAACAAGTCTCCATAAAACCAATTCTCGCTACAATGAGCAACATCAAGAGGGATGTGTCCACAAGAAAGACTCACATCAATAGAGGTGAGGTCTCCAAATCAAAGTGTCCAAAGAAATGTCACCAATCAAAGAAGCGATGCCACAAACCCAAGGGCAACACAACCAGCTCAAACAAGGGAGCACAACTCACAAAAGATCAGCAACAAGGGCAATCATGCCTCATGCACAAGAGGTTGTCAAAACAAGACAACAAACATTTGGCTTTGGGATGGCACAAATGGCCTCAAAATGCATCCTCAACAATCCCAACAACAAATCATCACATCACGTAGAACACAAAGCCTTGTGTTACGAATGATAGACATGATGAAGGTAACACATGCAGAATTTGAAAACACAACCAAGAAGACACACATACACAACTAGACAAACATACAATCACATGCACAAACGTACGAAGTCTACCAGCAATGGTCTTAATCCACCCAGAACAAGGCTCAGCAAAAGCACATGTCCGAAGGCCCTCCATCTCGAGGTACCTGGGAACCAACATGTCCCAATTTGTAATTCCCATATTCACTGTATCTAGGGTGAGTGGGAGTGCAAGGATATTGCATCCTACACAATTCAATCAATGCCATCTTGATACATGTCATCTGGGTGGAAACCGAAGTGAAGACTAGGTCAGATTCATCCCAAATGAATCACTGGAGACCAAAGATAAGAGCTCCTCAAGCAACAATGATTTATGAGTTGCCAATATAACTCTCCTCTACCATATCAAGTGAAACCACAACTGGTCCAACCACAAGTAAACAAGTGGAGAACAATACCACAACACAATCATATACATCCTCAAGGAGAACAACATACATCAGTTGCTCGAAATGTAACATCAATCCCCTCATGAAGAGTGTAAAAATATTACCATAAGGCAACTCTTCAAAGAATACATAAGGATATGATCCTAGATCACCTAGGTATCAATCTGAAGGGACCATTAATAGAACAACCTCAATGGAGTAACACAACCAAAGAGCACATGCATATCGCAACAAGATTTCAAAAACGCTTTGATACCATCTTTAACAATGTTGCCCCAACGTTGTCCGGCACCCCAAGGAATTCACTAAGATCCAATGGATCTGGGGTGGAAGACCTGGGGAATACACCTCTAACAAGCAAGCATCCCAAGAAAGAGTGCAAGCAACAACACAACTTCTTATTATATGTATGGGAAATGCACCTCAAGGAGGATAACTAGCTCCAAACGAGGACCTCACAAACAAGCACACAAACAACCTTGTAGACAACATCGGTGGAAGGGGAAACGATGCATCTACAAGGGATGGTGCCTCACCCCCAAAACCCTCATGCTCTGGTACAAGGTGTGGCTTGGCACCACACCAAAACTATCCAGTTCTAGCTACCTACATATCTACGACAACTGTAGAATCAGGGCCATGTAGTTCTCCACGTGAGGGTAGTATGAAGAAAACTTAGAGAGAGTTGCAACATGAGGATGTCCTGCTGCTAACTTGGTACCGCCATGCCAAGATGGGTTTTCTAACACTTGAGAGCCACCCAAGGGCACCTTAGAGTGTTCCATGGCCCCCAAACCATGGGGAGAGCCCAGGAAAACCACCACCCTGGGACATCTCTCACAACAAGAGTCTAGCTAAGGTAATGACTGAATGATACCATAAATGCAATAGATGTGTGCATTATGTAGGCAATGACTACATTAGCGTCAACACACATGCACCAACACATCCTAAGATGAGTCAACAGGGATGCATCAATGGGCATGCATCAACACAATCACCTTATTGATGGTTTATCATACCTCCACAATTGACTCATTCTTGAGTGAACAAAAATGAGATAGAGTTTCTTACAAAATTTGGGGAAGTATGGAACTTTATTAACTGGCTAACTCTTAGTGCCATATTGTATGGATTACAAAAAAGTAGTGCAAATTACAATCAAATTGAACATTTTAACAAAATTGATGGATAATGAGGAGGATAACAAGAAGGAGATTCAACTCGCAGAATGTTCATTCGATGATATTCGGGGAGACAATAGTGATGGTAGAAGGAAGTGTGGCTTGCATATCCACAAGGAGATATAGGTTATTGGATATAATAACCATATGGGTCCAGTTGACAATAAGGGTATTGCTACATTGGTGGTAGCATCCCCCACAATTGTGGGTTTTGCCATTGATAATAATGGTCCTACGATTGAGATGGTGCTCCACCTGGATAATACTGTGGTTGGTGGAATTGATGTTGATAATTACCTTGTGGATAAGGCAATCTCTTGGGTGGTCACCTTTTCACAAACTTTGAATTTAAAGCATACACCCCAGATCCTTGTAAGTGTAGCAATACAGAACAACATCATTTAGAATGTTCATATTGGCATATGTCACATCCTTCTTTATCTATTTCAAAATCTACAACATCCTCAACTACTGCAGCTTTACTTTTTTGCTAATAATAGTTCTTGCATGTATCTTCTCACCTCCTTATATTCCTATTTTGGTTCTCCTACTCCATTTTCTCCTCCACAATCTTTAGAGCAGTTTACAACTTCTCATCCAAGGAATCCCACATTTGTCCACCTTGGCCGATATTTCTATAACAAATTTTTGGATCAACAAGGTTTTCCTTCCACTTCATCCAATGGTCCTTCCTCCTCATGATCACAAAAACATACCTCCTTTTTGAGAATGGAGGTGTATCTATTTTATTCTTCCCCACTTTCTCTCTTTTTAAGTTCTCCTTCTTCTTTGGCCACTTGATCAATGAGCCTTTGAATCTAATGGGCCCTCATCTCTAACAATCTCCCTTGGAAATAAACCCCAAGAGTCTCTCTGGTTTTGTTTATGAGCCCATTTATCATGTGGCGAAATTGTTCCCTTTGAGAAAAATCATGACCTAGACATCAATGCAAAAGAGAGTTGTACCTGCCCAAGGCTACATCAAAGGATTCATGAGTGCCTTATTTCCATCCTTAGATTTGTTTTCTCAAGTTGGACACCATGGAGTACGTTTGATACTTATCATTAAATAGCTCCAGCATTGTACTCCATTTGCGAATAGATTCCAGCTCCAGAGATCAATAATAACTTTCAGCTTCTTTGATAAGTGTCATGGGAAACAGTTTAAGTTTCTACCACTTATTTTCAATATTTTGCAAGGCACGACACAAAAAACATGGGAGTGGGAGCAGGAGCAAGTGCATACACAAGCGTAGGGGGTTCTAAGGGTGGCCCGAGGGATGCAGATGGTGAAGGCGGTGTGGAAAACGATGACAGAAAAGAAAGTTTTCTGGGGCTAACGAGTGGTGGTCCTAGCAAAGGGATATGGGATAATGAGGGGCCAAAGGGTTTCTTTGGGTCCTCGGTGTGGTCTAATTGTTCACTACACGTGAAGGTTCCCTGCATGTCAACTATGGGTCTCAGCACGATTGAGCATAGTCTAATTGGATGTTTTGTTTTTCATGTGGCCCAACCTAAGTTGGAGCTAATCCATAAGTGGGTTGTTACCGCTTGGGGGCTGGATTCTGTTGGGGTGAGAAGTCTATCCAAGGAGCTCATCTTGTTTGTTTTCAATAATACTCAGGACCAATACAAGGTCTTGTTTAGGGGGGGTGGGGTTGTCGAGGTCATGGTTCTTTGGGGCTTGGGGCTAGGGGCCTTGCCCTTGTGTAGTGGAGGCCTAGTGCCCATTGGGATCCCAATCTTTTCTCTCAAGCACTAGTTTGGATCAAGGTCTCGAGGCTCCCTTGGGAGCTCAAGACGCCTGAGGTTCTCAAGTCGTTTGCCACCTTCTTTGGAGAATTCATAGCATTGGATAAGTTTATCACTTCCTTGAAGTAAATGGGTTTCACCCGCTTCTATGTTTGGCGATCCTTGACGCCTACAAACCTCCTCAAGGAAGTCATTCTAGCACTGCCCTCGGGGGATGAGCATATCTCCATGGAATATGAAAATTTACTGATAGAGACCCCTGAACCTAATCCAAAATGGGGGCCTTGTCAGTTCTACGGCAAGCTTGGCCACACCACAAAGGCTTGTCGGGCCAAAAAGGGTGGGCTGCTAAATCAAACAAAGAAGGTGGATGGACGAAGGTGAAGCAAAAGGGCCAAGTAGGGGGTCACGCGACATATGCAGTGGGCACAATGGCTAGAGGGAATGTCGTCGGTCCCAAGGCTCAAGTGCAAAACATGCTTATGAAGTCTGTCTCCGTGTTGTCGGTTCCAACGGTAAAGCAGGATGGGGGTATTGGTGTGTTAGCCAATCCAAACCCTGAGGGTGGCTTTGGCATGCCTCCTGAGCTGGCCTCACCACGGGAGGAGATGTCCCCTGCATGGTACTAGGCCTCAATGATTTGTGGTGCAGGTCATTCTGGGGTGGGGGATGAGGCCTTGCCCAGTCCTAGTAGTGGAGGGGGATTTCCGGTCTCCATGGAGTCCACAAAGATTGGGCAGCCATCTACTCCTCTAGTGAGCAATCACCAAACCCAGTTGGAGATTGACTTGGGTATTCAATCAAGCAGCCATCTACTCCTCTAGTGAGCAATCACCAAACCCAATTGGAGATTGACTTGGGTATTCAATCGACTTTGAAGGAAGTCTACTAGAAACGCAATAAAGGTAGCCAATGAAGATTATGACTTGGAATTGGAGGGGGCAAAGCACCCCCTATAAGTGGCATGTCCTAAAAGAAATCATGAATGGAGATGGTTGCGATGTGGTTTGTTTACAAGAAACCAAGCTCCTGAGTCAGGAATTTAGTTTCCTAAATTGGGATGGATGGCAGGTGCATCAAGTTGCTTCCCAGCAGCGAGTTGGTGGTCTTGCTCTACTATTTAATGTTGTTGACTATTTTTGAAACATAATTATATGAAATGATTGTGAAATCATTTTCCTTATTTGTTGTAAAGACTTCTAGGTTAAAGCACCATATGCCTTGACAATATCTAGCTTAAGAAACATAACATAGAACTTGCTTGAGTGGCATGAATGGAGAAGTTCATGGTTAAGCATAATTTGGTCTTGGATACACCTATTAGTGACAAAGCACACTTGGATATATTTGGAATGGCACTTTGCTAAGGATAGCCAGACCCCCCACCCTTTTTGTGGCAAAGAACAAGTGACCTAGAAGAAAATGATCTTAGGCAAGATGGGTACCAGATAGTTGTTGCAGATGACCTGTCTAAGATCCAAGTGGGAATTATATTGCAAAGGGTCTATGGTAGGAACAAGTTGTAGCTAGACTCTATCAAAAATCTTGTCCTAAGACAAAGATGGGAAGATAACACAATGGTAATGTGGAAGCCCCTACCATTTCATTTGGCCTCAATGATCATCATGCATGAACTACAAGATGATGTTGTTTCAGAGGGTCCTCTACAACACATTCACAACTAGTAATGTGGAGCCCCTATCATTTCATCTGGCATCAATTGTCTTTCTACATGGGCAACACAATGTTGTCAATTCGGAGGGTACTTGATAGCACATCCAATAAGAGTTGTCAATTGGAGATCAACAAATGATGATGATGATGATCATGATGATTTAAGTTGTTAGGCATTGAAGAGGTTGCAAGTGGGCTAATGATGATGATGATGATCATGATGATTTAAGTTGTTAGGCATTGAAGAGGTTGCAAGTGGGCTAGGCCACTATTATTACATTATCAACCGAGCTGGTGTAGTCACCTTTAGGAGTCTTGTTAGATGAGTTGAGATTCCACTATGGTGAGTAGTCTTCCTTGACGCTTGCAGGACACCTAAGATGGTTGGAAAGTTTTGGATAACACAACACTTGGTCAATACATACTACCATTGGTTTTGCAATTGTTGTAGCCCACTCCAATCATGTTATCTAGAGGACAACATGGAGGATCCAACTACTTGAAAAGCATTTACTCTTCCTACATGGATGATATGTGTAGCTGGTGTGGGGACAAGCACTAGAGGCAATAAAGTGGGGTAGCTATGGAGTCACACTTGGCTAAAGACTTGTCTACTCATGATTTATCCTTTCGATATTGTAATGCTTGAACCCAAGTTTGTTAAGGGTCAAGCTTGAATTTCCCTTTTGATGATGTTATGATCCCTTCTATGCGCTATACTTTGATGTTATGATGCTCGAGTTTTCTCATTGGGGTTTAAATTAAGACACTAATAATGAAAAGTAAGGGAAAAGATAATAATGTTCATAATAAATTTTTGAGATGTGACATGTTGGGATCAAAGCATCCAGTATCAGATCACTAATCGGAGTCTGGTTAAGTTTTTTGCAAATGGCACCCAAGAGAGCTAGGAAAGTTCCTATTGGAAGTGAAAATGCTGCAGAAGAAAACAACCCTAAGCAGCAGTAGTTGTTCCAAACTTTGGTGAATTTGCTACAGAATAACGGAAGGAATTAAAATGTGGATACCAATGAAGAAGCGCATTGGAAATTTTTGGAGATTGACACTGCCAACTTTTCAGGGGATGCACAACCCAACGGAGGCAAGGGAATGGCTTGCTGAAATGAAAAACCTTTTTAGGGTGCTAAGCTGTTCAGCAACTCAGAAAACTCAATTGGCAACTTATCAGTTGCAGGGATTTGTGAATGGCCATATTTATACCTTCATTTTTACTGGGTTTATTTTCTCATAGTGTATCCACCAACACATTGATAAATAACATTTGGTAGAGATATCTTCTTCCTATTGTTAATAATTAAAAACTTTTAAATTATCACCCATTGCTTTTTAACAAAAGCAACTGCTATACGACTGATGCCATATCATATCAAGCAAATGCAATCATAAGTGTTTGAAAGCATACCACGTAGAAAAAGCCAATTTCTCTACAAGCCTGGTCCAATTCTGAAGCAACTTTAACAACCTCGGGATCCTCCTCCATTCCTGGAATATCAGATTTATCTACAAGGCTGGAGATATCTGAAGTAAAGAACAAAATATTGATTATGACCTAACTTAACAGAAACATAATTTTCTCACAACTATAACATATTCTCAAACAACTAGCTGAAACCAAAAACAAATTTTAAAAGCTTAATCTCCCCTCTGTGACTAGCCGTATAAGCTATCAAAAATATTCGTTGGCTTACAAATGTTTTTGTTAAAGGCAAAGAAAATTCTGCCACTTCAAGCCATGGAAAACAAAAGCAAGCATCTTTTCTTTTCATTTCAAATAACCTCTTATTTATTGTCCCTGTTAGAATAGGTTCCAACATTTATTTAATCAAAAAACAAAATTTTTAATATAGTGCACTAGAGTTCTGGCATATATATAACTTTCAAGCATTTATGTGCATGATTAGGGGGGCTTAATCCCTAACAGTTGTGCTAATATTTAAAGAAAATTTGCAACAGATATAGCAGAAAGGAAACGCTATCTATACATAAAAACAATCTCATTTTAAAAAATTGTTTTGTATTCATGAAGTCCAGGTAAAAGTTTTTATTGAAAGCAAGAATACCAGGAAGTATATACAATGAGGCGTTGACTTAGTAGTAAGAGTCTTGGCATACAAACCCAGGTTGTAGGGTCAATTCTTGTGGGGCAATGCTAAATATGGACAAAAAAACTCTGTAAAGGAAATTCCAAAAGTGGTGCGATCCAATAGAGCCTCAATGAACATGAGTAAAAGATCAGTTTTAGTTTCAATTTCAGAGTTCTTTGATTCAAATTGTAGATGGCGCTCAGGATGGTGTGCAGAATGAATATGGTCAACATTGTCAATTGAGCATCAATGATGCTTTCACACATAACATATGACATGTATGGGCATTGGAAGTCTTCATTGCAATTTTCATGAAGGGAATCCTTAAGGATGAGAAGAGAAAACCACATCACCTTCAATTGCCTCAGGCATTCGTCACCTTGTGTCCTACTTTTCCACAGAAGTCTACTAAGACATAGCCTTGTCTAAGAAGATGAGCTTCCCAAAACTTTGTGCCACATGCTCCATTAAGCCTTCCATCTAGTATTCCATCAGTGAGTTCAGGATCCTAACCCTTACATGCAGATCATTTAACAACTTGGCTGTTTGTTATGCCCATGATTTTCACTTTGTCCATGCTAAGCCTCTGGCACCAAAGAACCATAGTCCTTAGTGATACTGTTATCTGGATCTAATTCAGATCCAAATCTAATAAGTATCATGTCATCTACCATGTCAAGAATTTAAAACTAGCCAACGTCTATCCACCTTGTGGCAGCCCATTCCCTAATTTGGTCCAAACACAACCTAGGCCTAAGGAGGCATGCTTCTCTAATAGGCTAAACTCAAGTTTTTCATTAGCAAGATTGCAGCACTCTTCTAGAATCTGTATTACATACATGCCCCTTGCCACCACTGAAGGGATTCCAGCCATTGCTCCTGCCCTTCAAGAACTTCAAACACCTTACAAGTTAGGTGCAGGCCTCTTGGATGCCACACCAAGGCCATCCTTAGCTTCCCTCATGCTTCCTGAGGTCTTCTTCCCTTGGCCCTCAAGAAGAACACAACATGTACTCCCACTAGTAGATGCACCTACCACACCTACTTGCCCTTAATGCTGCACACCAACAGCACTACACGCATGTCCTCCTTCTAGATCAAGCGCCTACGTCTTTCATCAATTTTCTTATATGATTAAGTTTTAAACTAAGAACAAATAACCAAGTTTCCTATAGGATATCTTAAATATTGTTGTTCCTTGGATCACTCTACCTGTACTTTCACCTAATTACAAATGAACAAGTTTGTTTAACTTCTAAATAGACAAGTATCTCTGTATGGGATGGAATGTAGATGTTGAAGAGCTAATTATTAGTCTATGTATTAACCACATTCATGTTAATGCTTATTCCCTTCGTGCATTTTAATATGTTTTTTGATTTTTTTTTTCTTTTTTGAGAAAAGGTCAGGTTGTATTAATATCCAAACAGATTATGTAGAATCACCTTGGAGGTGAATATTAGTGCGCACCCAACCCCCCGCCCTAGGGCCCCCTCCTCCCCAAAAAAAAAAAAACAAAATTCCTAGGAGGTAAACACCCCCCACCCCCAAGTAGAACTGGGCAAAAATTTATTTGGGGAAGCCCTCTATATAAGGCAAAAAGTAGAAAATAGAATAAAACATTAGGATGCATGAGACTAGGGTAAAACAAAAGCTGCCCCACAAAAACCCCAGAGAACCAAGACCAAAAGAGAAAGCCCCCAAACAAACAACTCAACAAAACAAAAGGACCCCTAACAACAAACCAACAATGAAACCCCGTCATATGGACTACAACAACCTAGTACATGGTCATTTGGCCTTTTTCTGGGAGTGTATCACATCTAGGATAGCCCTATGGTGTTCAGTTGAAATAAAAGCAAACACCTCCTGGAATTCCTTGTACTTGTCTTCTCTCTACTATCTATCCTCAAGAAGCATAGTTCTAGTCCTGTCAAGGTGAAACTCAGTGGCAATAATCAAGATGTACTGATGTAAAGCAATCCACACAACATTTTAGCTAATACCCAGTACAACATATGGGCATCTGCCATCCTTGAACTAACAACAAACATTAGATTTGTAGGCAAGGTCCAGATGACTCTTCATTTGCTGCTCTTCAAGCAAGTCACAAACCCATTGCTCCTCCACCTCCTCCTCACGCAGCTTTCTTTCTTACTCCTCCCTAAGTAAATCCTCCTAGATTAGTGCACATAGTTGGATTTCCAGCTCATTCCTAACCATGGCCTTTCTTAGGTCTCTCTACCTCCTATCCTCCTCAACCACTTCTTTACGACGTTGGCTTTCCTCCATTGCGCTAGCTTGATCCTACTAGTCCCACTTGAGCAGCTCCACCTCCCACTTAGCTTGCTTCTCTTTGCGCACCCTCGCTTCAACCTCAATCGTTGCCTTCATGAGTTCCTCTTGGAATTTGACCTACAATTCACAGTGTATAGATTCTTAAGCTAGCAAAATCTACTCCCTCAAATCTAGAGGTTGGTCAATGGCCAAGCCTAACCCCTTCCCCAACTCTACCACATTGTCCTATGGCACAAGGATAGAGAAGGAAGAAGCCCCCTCAATGGACCAACATCATTTTCAAACAATGGTGAAAGGCAAGGGTCTGACAGGCACCAGATTAATTGGTTGCGCTACCTGCCAAAGAGCCAAGATGAGGCCAAAGTGTCTCCCTCGCCACTCTTGTTGGAGAGAAGCTAAAAAGAAGTTAGTGATCTTGACCCGCCAACCTAAGCGCATGCATCACAAGAACACGAAGTGAGCCCCTTGTAGCTTCTAGACATTCCTGGATTGGACGAAATATCTATCAACAAGCTCCACAGCCTCCTACCAGAGCAACAAGAGCACCGACCTTGGGACCTAGCCACTACCAATCTTTAATACCAGCCCCTAGAAGGAACCCTTTGCATCTTTCAACCCCTAACCAGTCGGTAGCACCACCTCCCTAGCCGTACGCACCCACAGGTACTCCACCAAAGCAAATTCCCTAAGGCTAATGCATACCTTGCAAAAAGTGGTGGTGTCCCCCCCTCCAACGCTTGTAGAAATTGGCATCAACAAAGTTTGGATCCCCCACCAATAACAGCAACAGGTCATCCCACCCCATCCTCACAATTAGAGCCCACAATTCCTGGTTATTGTGGAATTCATCTGTGTCAAACTCATAGGTTGGTGTCACCCCCATCGCCATGGTAGCCTCCTTCCATAGCCATGCAACTGAGAGAGCTTTCACTAGTAAAGGGAGCGGCCCAGGCCAAAAAATCCTTGTGTTCCTAGCTTTCCAAATGCACCACAAACCAAACATGGCAGGCGAATCCCCATGCACTTGCAAAGATGGGGGAATGATGGCAATGTGCCAAATGTCCAAAGCGTAAGGGCATAGCGAGAATAGGTGTTGCATGGTTTCAATGTCAACACTGCAAAGGAGGCAAATGTCCATATTTATTATTCCCCGTGCCTTCAGGTAGACACTAATGGGCAACGCACCTTACAACAAAAGCCAGTAGAAACATTTAATTTTCTCTGGGAGCCACCCCTTCAACATGGTCCTCCAATCGTGCTTCATTGAACATTTAAATTTTATGAGTTCATGCACCTCCAGACCAAATAAAGGTTCGTATAGTTTGATTGACTTTGTTGATGATGCCTGTGGAAATCTAGATCAATTTTAAGGATTGTTTACAGCTGTAATTCTTATTGGTAGTTTCCTAATTTAATGGGATTTGTTGTCATCCCAAATCTAGCTTTTTTAGGCAAATTTCCTAATTTTATGGTTCCTAATTTTATGGTGATTTGCTTTTCCCCATAGTCAAGGATTTCTAATTATTCCTTCTAAAAATAGTGTCCATATTCATGTATAAAAAGGGCTCATTGTAACACTCAAAAATCAAGGAATAAAAATTCAGTTTCTCTACTTTTCTGAATAACTACATGGTATCAAAGCATTTCCTAAGTATTCAGCTCTCTTCCATTCATCTCAGTCTTCTCCTTTAGCGATGGTGATTTTTTTCCTTCTCACCAACGACATCAAACGTGTGCTCATCACCAGCGATGTTGAATTTTCTTTCCCTCTCTTTTCCAGCAAAAGCAGACGTTGGCTCTCATTCTCCCATCACAGCGGTTTGTTTCTCTCCTTATTATATCCCTTTCTGTCTTGATGGCTACATCCACAACAACGTTAGATGTCACCTCTGCTCCTAATAGCAACCTGATTCTAAGCACTAATAGTGGTTCAAAAAAGTTTACTATCCTCATCATGGGTCACAAGCTAAATGGATAAAATTATCTTCAATGGTCCCATTTAGTTATGATGTTCATGTGCAGCAAGGGCAAAGACGACTATCTCATTGGAGTCGCTGCTCAACTAGCAAAGAAAGATCCAAAGTACTGGAGTTGGAAGGCTGAAAATAACATGGTTATGTCTTGGTTGATTAACTCGATGACAAACAATATCGGAGAAAATTTCATGCTCTATGAAATAGCCCAAGAGATCTAGGAGGCTGGAAGAGAAACCTACTCCGATACAGAAGACACCGCAGAGGCATTTGAGATAGAAGGGATTCTTCATGACTTACACCAAGGAGACTTGTCTGTCACTCAATATTTCAGTCAATTAAATCGATATTGGCAATAATTAGATCTATTTGAGACCACAAACGATGCCAATAAGTATAAGAAGATCATTGAAAAGAAACGAATCTACAAGTTTCTTCTAGGTTTAAACAAAAACCTAGACAAAGTTCATGGGCGTGTTTTAGCAATCAAACCACTACCAAGTCTCTGTGAGGTTGCCTCTGAAGTACGACAAGAAGAAAGCAAGAAGAAAGTTATGTTTCATCTAAACCATCCAACCAACAAAGGTTTGGCTTTAGCTGCACAAGGTTCCAGTTCCTAGATGAAGAAAGGATGGCCCTAGTGCAATCATTGTCGAAAGCCTTGTCATACTAGAGCAACTTGCTAGCAAATCCATGGGAAACTTGCTGACTGGAAACCATCATGCTCCCATCTGAGAAAAAAAGCAAGGGTAATAGTGCACCAATGGAAGAAAGACCTTCCTCTCATTTGAGATCATCAGGACACCCCTTCAATAAGGAACAAATGGAAGTGCTGCAAAAGTTGTTACTCAGCAAATGCCTAGCACTTCTAATCCAATCATAGGGATTGGTTCAATGGCTCAAAAAGGTAACTTTCTCACTACTCTAAAAGTTCAAAAGGATGATAAGTTAAGCACTTGGATTGTTGACTTCGAAGCATCAAATCACATGACTGAAGATTCTACAATTGTTCAAGACTACACACCATGCACTAAGAACCATACTATTCGTATTACTCATGGTTCTCTATCTAAGGTGTCCAATATAGGTTTTGTTGTATTACCTAGGGGGTTAACCCTCAAATCCATTCTCCTTGTCCCTAACCTAACTTGCAATTTGTTATCCATTAGTAAACTCACTCAGGATACGAATTGTGTTGCTAAATTTCTTCCCAATCATTGTGTTTTTCAAGATTTGACTTCGGGATAGATGCTTGGCAGTACTAAGGTGTGTGCGGGACTCTATATCTTCAGAGAAGGCAACCAACTTGAAAGACAATCTCCACATACAATCAATGAGAAACAAACTTTTTCTGTATTTAAGTCAAATAAGGAAAATAAAATTCTAATATGACATTATAGACTAGGTCATTCTAGTTTTTTGTATCTCAACAAACTCTTTTCATCATTATTCAATAGAAATTTAGATGTTCTTCACTGTGAAATGTGTCAACTTTCAAAACATGTTCATAACTCTTATCCAATACAACTATACAAAGCATCTCATCATTTTTCTATGGTTCATAGTGATGTTTGCAGTCCATCAAAAATAAAAATTGTGACAAGGGCAAGATGGTTTGTATCCTTTGTTGATGATCATACAAGACTCACTTGGATATTTCTGATGAAAGAAAAATTTGAAGTCAGCCCAATCTTTAAAAATTTCATGAACATGATTTAGACACAATTTAAAACAAAAATCCAAATCTTGAGAACTGACAATGCAAAAGAATATTTCAACTCTTTTCTCGGCAATTTTCTATCTAAACAGGGAAATGTCTATCAAAGTTCTTGTATCAATACCCACAACAAAATGGGATAGCTGAAAGGAAAAACAAGCATTTATTGGAAGTGCATGAGCCCTCCTACTTTTCTCTCAAGTTCCAAATTTCTTTTGGGGAGAAGCAATTCTTACTGCTACATATCTCATCAATTGAATGCCATCATGAGTTCTTAAATTCCAAAATCCTTGTCAAGTCCTTCTAAAAGCTTTTCCAACAACCCGACTCATCTCATCAATCCCTCTCAAATATACGGTTTTTGTTCATATTCCCCAACAATTTTGTAGCAAACTTGATCCCAAGGCCACCAAATGTGTCTTCCTAGGATATTCACCAAATCAAAAGGGGTATAAATACTACTATCCTAGTACAAAACAATTTTACCACTCAATGGATGTCACATTCATGGAAACATAGCCTTATTATCCCAAAACCAACATTCAAGGGGAGAGTGAAAATCAAGAATATCTTTTTTGGGATCCAGAACCAAATCCTTCTTCTGTCGAGACACTCAATCAATCCAGCCTGAGCCCAAATCTCAGTCCACTACCGAGTCCTCCTCATGAGACTGTAAACAAAGAGCTCATTATGTACTCAAGAAGGAAACCAACTCAAAAGGATATGGATGAACAATTCTACCCAAGCACTGTTCATGAAAATGTGCCAAATTCAATCCAGAATGACTCACATCCAGGTAACACTAATTCAATTTCTGATTCTGATGAACTTTTGGATTTACTAATTGCATTAAGGAAAGGGGTAAGGTCATGTACAAAACACCCAATACAGAACTTTGTTTCTTACAAAAAGTTGTCACCTGGATATCATGCATTTACTATGAGCCTTATAGATATTCAGATTCCCAATAATATTCAAGAGGCTCTTCAAAGACCAAAGTGGAAATCAACAATGGATGATGAAATCAATGCTTTGATAAAGAATGGAATGTGGGATTTAGTCAAGCTACCGGAAGGGAAAAATATTATTAGATGTAAATGGATCTTCACAATTAAATACAAGGCAGATGGAAATATTGACAAATACAAAGCTCACCTTATGGCCAAGGGCTTTACACAATCTTATGGAATTGGTTACTAGGAAACTTTTGCACCAATTGCAAAATTAAATACCATACAAGTCCTTCTATCCCTTGCAGCTAATCTTGATTGGCCTCTACACCAATTGGACGTCAAAAATGCATTATTAAATGGAGATCTTGAAGAGGAAGTTTACATGGACATTCCACTAGGTATTAAGTCTGTAGAAAATGTCAACAAAGTATGCAAACTAAAGAAATCTCTTTATGGTTTTAAACAATCTCCACGTGCATGGTTTGATCGATTTGCAAAGACTAAAGAGACACAGCTATTCACAATGCCAAACGGATCATACTATGTTTGTCAAGCACTCTTCTGAGGGGAGAACATACATCATTATTGTCTATGTTGATGATATCATCCTAATGGGGAATGAGGAAAGAGAAATAGCCAACCTAAAGAACTTCTTTGTTGAAGAATTTGAGATAAAGGACTTGGGAAATCTCAAATATTTCCTTGGAATGGAAATAGGAAGATCAAAAATGGGAATTTTAGTCTCACAATGTAAATATGTTCTAGACTTACTCAAGGAAACTGGAATGCTTGGATGTAAACCAACACTCCAATAGACAACAAGTCAAATTCAGATGAAAAAATTCCACCAGTGGACAAGGGAAGGTATAAGAAGCTTGTTAGGAAACTTGTTTATCTTTCTTATACCAGACCTAATATTGCTTTCTCAGTTACTGTTCTTAGTCAATTCATGAACAACCCAACTAAAGAACACATGAGCAAAGTGTTCCAAATTCTAAGATATCTAAAAGGTGCCCCTGGTAAAGGTCTACTTCTAGAAGACATCAAACCAAAGATATCAAGATATTTACAGATGCTAACTGGGTAGGCTCCAAGACTGATAGAAGATCAACATCAGGATACTATACCTTTGTCCTTGGAAATCTCGTCACTTGGAGGAGCAAGAAACAATCTATAGTAGCCCGTAGCAACACTGAGGTAGAATTCAGAGCTCTGGTGCACGGGATATGTGAAGGTATATGGCGAAAGAGACCATTGCATGAACTCAAAATCCAAATTACAGATCCATCATATTGTTGTGTGACAATAAAGCAGCTATTAGCATAGCCAAAAACCTGGTACATCATGATCGAACAAAACATGTGGAGATAGACAAGCACTTCATCAAAGAAAAGATAGAAGAAGGGATGATCTCAATTGATTATGTTCCTACCACAAATCAAACAGCTAACATCCCAACCAAGGCTCTTCCCAGAATTACCTTCAAAGAACTTCAATTCAAGCTTGGTCTTCTCAACATCTACAACCCAGCTCAATTTTAAGGGTTGTTTACAGCTGTAATTCTTATTGGTAGTTTCCTAATTTAATGGGATTTGTAGTGATCCCAAATCCAGCTTTTTAGGCAAAATTCCTGATTTTATGGTGATTTGTTTTTTCCCATAGTCAGAGATTTCTGATTATTCCTTCTAAAAATAGTGTCCATATTCATGTATAAAAAGGGCTCATTGTAACACTCCAAAATCAAGGAATAAAAATTCAGTTTCTCTACTTTTCTAAATAACTACAATGCCCTTCATCGATGAAGCAACAAAGGCAACATATCTAGCGATAGCCAAAAGGACAAACATGGCCAAGATGATTTTCCCTTTTCTTGTTAAAAAACATGCAGTCTAGTGACCCACCTGAGATTGGAGCCATTGAATCAAATGAGTCCAAGTCACTAGTCTGCCCCAAGCAAACATGGACACCTCTAGATAAGAGTCTTGAACCATACCCTATAGAATCCCAAGCTCTTGACAAACTTGCCTTTGAACCAGCCCCTCTATATGAAAGAAGTGTATTGCAAATTTGTGTCAATTTGAATTCAGCCCGATTTCTTTTGCCATCCTATCCCCCTGTTGATAGCCAAGGCCTATGGCATGGAAGCTTGAGTCATAAGAATCATGTCAGGGCTTGAAGGTTGATGCAATGGGCCATAAAATTTAGGGGAAACCCCTTCATGAGCATAATGTCCCAAAGAGCATCCTACTAAACGGTACCATCGACCTTTGCAATATCAAGTTTGATGCACATACCAAGGAACCTTGTTATCTGTATGGAGTGCATAGCTTCATGAAGCAGCAAGATATGGTCTTGGATATATCTCCTCTTAACGAAGCCAACCTAGTGGGCACCAACCAAACATGGCATCAACAGTTGTAGCCATCGAACGAGGATTTTGGTGAAGAGTCGGAGCAGCATATTACACACCCCAATTGATCTACGCGGGAGTGGAATGAAATAGGTATTTTGAAATGGAAAGAGGCAGTGAGATGCAGGACAAAGGAGGGAGCAAGGTAGGCAACACAAATGGGTGGGGGTTGCACGGGGGGAGACACAACCATGGCGGGCCCCAAAGGGGGAGGATCTGGAGGTGCTGGTTCTAAGGGAAACCTTGGGGAAAATGGTGGTCCTACAAGGCTTGGAGGAGGAGGCCCTAGAGGACTTGGCTTAGGCTGGGAGGAGCTAGCTAGAGGGGACAGGGACTTGGGCTGGAACCCTAGAGATGGGAGCATTGAGTCCATCTCCCATTCAAGGAAAACAATGAGATTGCAACTAAAGGCACCATTGCAAGACAAGTTGTGCACTATGGAGTTAAGCCTGATTGGGAAATTTGTATCCTCTAGGTCACGACCTAGGCTGGATCTGATTAAGCATTGGGTTGTTGCCTCATGGGCCATGGGGGAGATCCAAGTTTGATCACTCGCAAGGGATCTACTATTGTTCATTTTTGAAACCCTGAAAGAAAGAGCCCATGTTTTATTGAGGGGGCCTATGGTTCTTCAAGACCAAGGGCCTAGCCCTTATGCATTGGAGGCCTAGCATGCATGGAAAGACTAGTCTTTTCTAAAGGGCCCATGTATGGGTTAGGGTCTCAGGGGTGCCTAGGAGCTCTAGACCACAAATTTCCTGAAGGCTCTAATAGGCCACTTTGGGGAGTTTATCCCCTTTGATAAATTCAGTGCGAAAAGAGCAGATGGGCTATGAGAGGTTCTATATTTGGAGGTCACTATCCTCTAGCAAATTGTTGAAGTAAGTCATCTTGTACCTACTATCGAGGGAGAAGAAGCTTAATATGGAATACAAGAATGTCCCCTCCATTGGTCCAGTCTTGGTTCCACCAAAATGTGGACCTTTGGCATCTTATAGGACTTGCAATAAGGGTAACCATGCTACTAAGGATTGCAAGGTTGATTCCAGGGATTCCAAGCTGAACCAAGGGTTGGATGCTAGTGGGGAAAAAGGGGCAGACCTCTCCACTTCCTTCTCCCCCACGTTGTGCCCCAGCCCCTATTGTTGCTGCCTCGGAGGCACAGGACATCAGCATGCCGTCGGTTGCTATTTCTCCAAGAGGGAACTCCCACTGCTTGGGGATTGGATCTCCACGATGCATGGGACAACTCAACCTCCAATGGATCTAGTTGCCAAGAAGATTCTAAAGCAAGAAGAATAGGGCTTTATGGTTGTTCATAAATCCTAGAAGGTATGCAAACCTTCTAGACAAGAAACACATAACAAGAAGATGCAGCAAGACATCAACTTGGGATCTCAACAACCCTCAAAGGGATATACAAAAAAAGGTTCACCAATAGACCATGAAGATCCTTTCATGAAATTCTAGGGAACAAGGTACCCACCACCCCCACCCCCCTTTACAAAAAAAAAGTACCCTGAAAGAATTAATGCATGATGAAGGTTGTTCAATGGTGTTCCTCCAAGAAACCAAGCTACACACTATCCATTGTAATCTCATGTGGTGGCAAAGTTGGTTTTCCTACTTTGTGGACGGTTGAGGTAGGGCCAAGAGGCTGGCTACCCTCTCATGCACACCCTTTGACATGGTGGATGAATTTGCCTAGAGTCTCACTATGTTCCTAAACTCGCAAGGGCATTAGATCACGAACTTTCATGGCCCCCAAAATTGGGGAGAGTGTCTCCACTAGCTCCACAAGATTGTTGGCCAAGTTCGTAACTGTCACACGTGATTACTCATTGGGGACTTCAACCAGTGTTTGTATGCTTGGGAGAAGACGAGGGAAGAGACTGACCCTCCACATGGGAGCCATGAGTTCTTGCAGATGCTTCAAACTTATGGCCTCATGGATCTAGATATCCATGGCTTCCTTTTCACCTAAAGCAACAAGAGAGAAGGCAAGGACTAGGTCTTCTTTAGGATCAATAAGGTCTGGGTTAGTACCTAGGTCCTTCTTAATCATGAGATCTTGATTACTGGCCATGAGCAGCAGGCTTCTAATCACTACACTATCCATAAACCAAACAAGCTAGGACCTATGCCTTTCAAATTTGAGCAGGCACGGTTGACAAAATGATGGCTGTGAAAGATGGATATATGGGAAAACTACCCTATGTAGACAAACCCTTAGAATTTTCTAAAATAGGAGCTCTTATGTCTCAAAAAGGAGATCATGAACCTAAAGACTACAAAGAAGTACTCTTTTAGGATTGCCCAAGTTACCCTCTAGCAGAGGCTTGTGGACATTCAGGCCCAGTAGGAGAACAGTGAATCTTTGGAGGAGGAGGAAGAGCATGACTTACTGATTGAACTCCAATTGTTGGCTAGAGAAGAGGAGCAATACTAGAAAGAGAGATCTAAGGTCCAATAGCTTAGGAAGGGAAACAAGAACACTTACTTCTTCTTTGCCACTGCAAAAGCTAATAAGCAAGCCAAAAAGATCCAACACATTCTTTAGGGGCAAACCCTCATGCATCATTCACAGAACATTGCTCAAGAGATACAAAAGTATTGAGCGGGGATCTAGACATGGGGATGTTCCTCCCCTGTCTCCATCCAAACTCAAACAATAATTGGGGAGGAGGATAACAACCAACTGGTTGCCCCTATAACCATGCTAAAACTCTCTAAGGCCATGGCTTCCCTCAAAGTTGCTAAGGCCCCAAGGCCTAATGGCTAGTCTATCGAGCTTTTCCAGGAATTCTATGATATCCTAGGAAATAACATTTTAGATGCCTTCAACCTTATGTTGAATGGGGGACAGGTTCACCACAAGATCAACTACTCATGAATTGTGTTCATCTTAATATGCTTTTAAAGCTAAAGCCTTCGAGCCAAAATCCTTCCCCATCACCACAGTGATCTCTTCACCTTATTTTCCTTAGGAAGCCTTAATGCCTCACACTTGTTTGATTCTTTTCTCCTTAAGAATTATTCTCATCAACACTTTTTCAACAAGTTATCTTTAGTTAGTCCTAGGAAACAATTTGCTTCAAAATCAAACAAGGGATGACAAGCCCTCCATCACAAAGCAAGATAAAATTAGGGCAGTAAACTTCCAAATACAACTAGTTTGAAAGCAAACAAGGGAGAATAACTCATAGACACCTCCACTAGAAGCACAACCAAAAAGTAGGATTCATGGCCCACATTTCCTTTGTATTCCATGACTAGAAACCCACAAAACCTAATGACAAGACCCTTACAAAAACAACAAAATCAAAAAGGCATACAAGGAAAGGTAGGTTCTTGTAGGTGCAATAAGGCATTTCTCATCCATGCACCATATCCAAAATTTCCCTATCCTCTTTTGATGACATGAAGCCCACAACCTGCTAGAAGTTCTTGTATTTCTCATCATTCTAATCCTGAACATGCTTTCCCAAGTGTTGACCTTGTCAAGATGGAGCATGCAAGAAGTCTCCTAGATGTACTTTCTAACATTTTCCCAAGGTGTATCACTATTAATACCCATGACTGTGTATAAGCAAATTCCCTCCCAAAACCATAGCCTAGCATTGGAGGCAAGCGTTTTGCTTTAGCAATTCCTCAAGGCCTCTTCCTCCATAAACTCTTTCATGCATTAGAAAGTCCCCTTCCTCTTCTTTGCCTCCTACTCCTCTACCTCCCTCCTCATCTACTCCTTAACCTCTTGGCATAGGCACTCTTCAAGAATGCTCTACTGAATGGCCTCTTGCATTAACCATTGACATTGAGCTTCCTTCTCTTGCTCCTACCTTTGCTCCTCCTCCTGTCTACGAGCCTATTCTTCCATCTCCCCTTCTAAGCTACTCCTTCGCCTTCATGAGTTGTTCAATTTCATGTATGGCTCTACTCAAGTCTACTGAGAATTTATCCTAAAACTCTTTTTTCATGGCCACCTATCTTTCAAGAAACTACTTTTGCCAAAAGAGCTGCAGATCAACCTCCCACTGCTCAACCCCCTCCCTAGCTATAAGTGTACCCTACATAAGGGACAACATGGATATATCTTCAAGTACATTGTTCTCCACCCACCCCCGAGCCCCCCATGAAGAAGTTGATCTTTCATGCACACCCTAACACCTAGGGTAAACCCTACCAAAAGAATGCACAACCTACTAATCAAAGGATGACAAGGCTTCCAACAGCCTAGTGACCCTCCATAGGGCCAAGATCAAGCCCAACTGTCTCCCTCACCACCTCTACTACAATGCAGCAAAAAAGAACTTAGGAACGTTAATAGGCCTTCCCAACTATAGATACCTCAAACATGCAAAATGCATGCCCTACATCTTCTAGACATTGCTTGACTACACAAAGAAGTTAGTTCTTAAAGCCATCCTAATATTATCAAAAATTACTCCAATATGATCAAAAATTACTTAGCTCTAAGCTTTCTTAGCATAGGTAGATAGTATATACAAACTCCCTATTGCTCATATTCAATATTTGTTTAAGCCATCAATCTCAAGGTTTTTTCACTTGCACTTGCTCTCTTCTTTGCACATTACATGTCAACTATAGATATAAAGCATCTTTATATCTATTTCTCAATTATGTCAATTATAAAGCAAGGTAAACAAATATGTTATTTATAATGTATTTGGTGTGTTTGGTAGCAACTCATGTTAGAGATAATGTGAATGTGTGCTCTCTTTTACTCCTCCATGATCATTTCATTTCATGTTGAGGAGAATAGCAATAGCTCATAGTCTTTGTTTTGATGTTTGAAGTCTTTTATTTGAAGGTAAGGAGTTTATAAGTATTGATGTTTTGTTTGATAAGCAAAAAAAAGAAGGTTAGGTTGAAAGCTATGCTAGAAAAGGAAAGAAAGGGCTAAGAGACTTCATGTTGGGGTCCATGCCAAAAGAGGCAAGTTCCTCAAAATAAGGTATAAATAGAGATGTACACCTCCCCATTGTAGGTTGTCAAGCTCATTGCAATTGAATGAAAGAAGCTCATCCTTCCTTCATTTTGAGTATGCATTCAAGCATTGTGTGTTTGGCTTGAGGCTCTCTTAGCTTTAACCCCTCTACTTCTTCTTGCATTTTTGCATAATGCATTCCACAAGTGAAGAGTGAATCCTTTCCATAGATTCTTCTCTCAATTTATCTCATATATAATATCTTTTCAATTCTTACATGCCTTTGCATTATCACATGTTTCTCTCATAATTTTCTCATTTTTGTGGTCTCAATTTTTAGAGTTAAATAGATGTTTTCTCATGCTAATTGGGCGGATTTGGCGAGGAGTGGAATGATAGTGGTGATGGCAAGGACCAAGGTACAGGAGGGCAGATGGACAAGGGGCTATTTGACTACCATGGTGATTTCGAAATGGGAACCAAGGGGAGCTCCATAGATTAGGAAGACAAGTGGATGAAGGGTGAATCGAGGGGGAATCAACAAGGATGCTATGTTGGGTGGGCTTTTTGGGCGGAAAGCTTCGACGGAGGAGGGTCGCACTACTGCTGCTAGTGGTCCTGCTACCAACTGGATCCCAAGGTTGGCGATATTAATTTCGTCTCTCATTCTGGAGGTACATTGCAGCTACAAGCGTAGGGTCCATCGCCACATGGATTGCATATTGTGGAGTTGAGTCCTATTGGAAAGTTTGTTTCCTCTAAGGCTAGGCCGAGACTGGATCTCGTTAAGCATTGAGTCATGGCCTCATGGGGGATGAGTGATGTGCAAGTTAGGTCGCTTGCTAGGGATCTCCCGCTCTTCATCTTTCAAAGTCTAGAGAAGCAAGATTGTGTTTTGCTAGGGGACCATGGTTCTTCGGAGGCAAGGGTTTAGCCCTAACTCACTAGTAGCCTAGAACACATAGGGACCCCAATCTCTTTTTGAGGGTCCTCATTTGGATCAAGGTCTTAAGGGTGCCCTGGGAGCTTTGGACAGCTAATTTCCTAAAGAGCCTTGTGGGCTTCTTTGGTGAGTTCATCTCCTTGGACAAATTCAAGGTGTCAAAGGAACCGATAGGTTACACAAGATTTTGCATTCGGACATCATTATCCCCTAACAATCTACTATGGGAGGTCATCCTACATCTTCCATCTAGGGAGAAAAAACTACATATGAAATATGAGAATGTCCCCTTAGACAAATGGCCTCGATTCAAAGGGAGCCCTAGTGTTTTGTGATATCTATGGCAAGGGCAATCATGCCACCAAGGATTGTAGAGTTCACGCCAAGGCATCTAGGCCTAAGAATAAACTGGATACATATGGTTAACAACTAGTGGGGAAAAAGGGCTAGGTCTCCCCAAGATCCTAACAGAAGAGGATCAAGGCTTTACAGTTTCCACATGGTCCCGAAAGTTGGGGCAACCAATGAGACAAGAAACATTATATAAGAAGACACAACATAAGAAGACACAACAGGATATTGATTTGGGATCTCAAGTGATCCTCAAAGGGGCTTACAAAAAGAGATCTACCAATAGACCATGAAGAGCTTGTCATGGATTTGCAGGGAACAAGGTACCCCCTACAAAAGAAGTGCCCTGAAAGAATTAGTGCAAGATGAAGGTTGTGATGTGGTGTGCCTCTAACAGACTAAAGTGCACACCATACATTTTAACTCTCTGCATTGGCATTGGTGGTACTCTTACTTTGTGGATTGTCATGGCAAGGTAGGGGGTTGGCCACCCTCTCCCGCACACCTTTTGACATTGTTGATGAATATACCTTGACCCTTACAATGTTCCTGCCACTACAAGGAATTTGGGCCAACAGTTACAGAAGCTCCACAAAATTGCTAGGCATGCCTAGATGCTGATTGGAGACTTCAATCAATGCCTATATGCTTGGGAAAAGACTAGGGAAGGCAGTCATGAGTTTTTGCAATTTTCTTAGACTTTTGACTTGGTTGACGTAGATATCAAGGAATGCCTTTTCACATGGACCAACAGAAAAAAAGGGCCTAACCAAGTTATGTCTAGGATTGATAGGGTCGAAGTTAGTATGGAGATCATCCTTCATCATGAGATGTCTGTTACTGGCCACAAGTGATACGCATTCAATCATCGAGCTTTGATTTGTATAGTCTGCCAACCAGACAGACTTGGGTCTATTCAATTTAGATTTGAATGGTCATAGCTAACAAAACATTGGCTACATAAGTTGGTAACAAACATCTAGGGAGATTATCGCTCGCAAACTAACTTGAGGGATTTCCTAAAACACAAGTTTGCTCACCTCAAAAAGGAGATACAAAGCATGCAAGTGTTAGACAAATATTCTTTCAAAGCTTCCCGTATTGCGCTACAGCAAAGACTGCTTGATATCCAAGCCCAATAGGAAGCTAGAGAATCACTGGAGGAAGAGGAGCACAAGATCCTAGTCACTCTGCAACAACTGTCAAAAGAAGAGCAGTCCTGGAAAGAGAGATCACGGGTCAAGTGGCTTAGGAAGGATGACAGTAATGCTTGCTTCTTTTTTGCAAATACTAAGGCTAACAATCAATCAAAAAAGATTCAGAACCTCTTGCGGTGGGGAAATCTCCTCCACGACATACACAACATTGCCCAAGAGATGCAAAGTTATTGGTCCAAGATTTGGATGATGGGAGAATCCTCCCCTATCTATCCAAATTCAAAAGGTTGTCAAGGAAGAAGATAACCTTAGGCTCCTCGTGCCCATCACTAAGCAAAAATTATCTAATGCCATGGCCTCCTTTAAGAGTGCTAAGGCTCCAAGGCCAGATGTCTAGCCTATTGAATTCTTCCGCAAATTCTTTAACATTCTAGGGAGCAATCTCCTAGATGCCTTCAACCTCCTATTCATGTTGCCAAATCTCAGCCTCCCACCATGCTTGTTTCTCCACTCTCACCCTCGCCTCAACCTTGGTGGTGACACTACGGAGGTCAACCTCAAACTTACCTTACAACTCAAGGTGGATTTGATCCTCAACCATTTGAAGCTGCACCTTGAAGCTTGGTTACTGTCTAATAGCAGAGCCCTGCCAATCAGAGATCTCTACAACCCCTATGGACCCCTCCCACTCCTCCACAACAGCCTACACAAAGGAGGATGACTCTCCCTCCTGTGTCGACCTCTACCTTGCAACCGAGGAGGAAGGCTCCACCAATGGTAACACCCACAATTGTGCAGCCCTCCATAGGGCTAGAATCAAGCCCAAGTGGCATCCCCTTCTCCCCTAATAAAGAGAGGCCAAGAAAAAATTTTGTAAGTTCACTAGTCACCCTAGCTACATGCAGCGAAGAAAAGCGAAGTGTGCACCTTGCAGCTTCCACATGTTACCAAATTGAACGAAAAATCTTTCCACAAGCTCTACGGCCTCCTACCACAGTAGAGGAAGAGCCAACTTGGGGACCTTGCCACTCCCAATTTTTGGAACCAGCCCAACAAAGAAACCTCTGGCATCTTGGAGCCCCTCCTCGTGGGCAACACAATCTCCCCCACAACTAGGAGACACAAGTACTCAGCATGGTCGTTTTAGTAAGTTAATTGTTGACATCACAGAAAGTCATGATGTCCACCCCCCTCCC
>MNCI01025456.1:799617-819954 GCA_015680685.1 Gnetum montanum
CCCCCCCTCCATCACATATAGAACAATGCATCCAAGAGGTCTGAGTCACCAATGAGAAGGGGAAGGTTGCCCCATTCCATCTACACCACCATGCTCCACATCACCTGGTTACCCCTGAAACACTCACAATCCAGCTCAAAGGTTGGGGTAACACTCATTGCCGTTGTAGCTTCCTTCCAAAGCTTGTGAGCACGCAAGGCAATTCATTTTGGTGACCTAAGTAGGGAGACCTAGAATATCCGATCATTCCTCGCCCATTAGAGAGCCCAAAGCACCAGTTGGAGAGTCCCCGCACAGTGGTTGTGTACATAAAATACCTACAGTTGTCCAAATTGCTTTAGTGAAGGGGCACAAGAATGCAAAGTTCTATACTATTTCTATGTCATCATGGTAGAAGGAACAGTTGTCATTAATTGGGAGGCTACATTCCTGGAGCAAGGCCCAAACCAAGAGGGCTCCTTGAATAATAAGCCATAGGAAGCATTTAATTTTTTTCAGCTAGTCAACCCTTCCAAACACTCTTCCATCCTTGGGCCATAGGGTATTTATATTTCATCATTTCCTATGATGGCACCCCTAGGAACCCCATCTATATCAATTTTTGAGCATACGATCAAAGATTTTCCTACAGGTGGGAGTCCTATGCAATAACATCTCACAGGTGATATTTTCTTCGAAGTATAGCCACCCAATGTGCCCCAGCATCATCCTGCAAAAAATAGTTAAGAAGAAATTGTTATTCCATTAGGATAATATCCTCAAAACCCATCACCCCCCCCCCCCCCCCCCCCCCCCCCGAGCTTTTTGGGTGCACCACCTTTTCCCAACAATCAAGGTGCATTCAGTCACCTCCCTTTCCACCCAACCATATGAAGTTTCAGATGATTTGGTCAACTTTCATAATGATCCCTTTTGGGGGTATTGCTCCTAAAGCAATGAGTTTGCCCATGGCAGAAAAAACCAAAGAGGCCAACAACATCTGCCCTTTTCTTATAAGGAAGCAGGATGTGCAGTGTTACACCTAGGTTTGGATCTTCTGGATTAGACGAGACCAAGTCACCTTTTGGTTCCATGCAAATATAGGCACCCCAAGTATGAGTTTTGAAGAGACCCCTATAAAATTCCCAGCATGCAACATATTTTTCCTTTAACTACCATGTCTATACAAAAAAAGTATGCAGCAAATTTATCCTAGTTAATGGTAAGGCCAATCTCACAAGACATTCTTTGTAGGGCTCTGGCCATGGCCTCTACCTACAGCACTGCTACCCTAGTGACCAATATCGTATCATCTGCATGGCATTCAGCGATATAAGTGATCCCCTCAATGTTCAGTCTGTGGACTCCTTCTACCTTGTAGTCTAAGTTCATAGTGTCCATGGCTATGATGAACATGTACAATGAGGGGAATCCCATTGTTGCAATCCCCTACACAGGCAAAAAAACCCCCACAACCGACTATTAATGTTAAAGGAGTATGACCTAGAAGCTTGAAAGTTTACACATAGATTCACGAACCTTGGGTGGAGCCCTTTTTGTATCATAATGTCCTTTAGTGATCCCCAATAAACCATATCATAAGCCTTAGCTATGTCCAATTTGATGCACATACCTAAGAATTTTTCTTTTTGTACAGAGTGCATGATCTCCTATAGCAACAATATCTAATCCTAGATATACCTGCCCTTAACAAAACCAGCTAGTTGGATACCCACCAAGGACAGCATCAACAGTTGTAGCCTCATGACAAGGGTCTTTGTAAATAATCTAAGCAACTTTCATGTTTTATCATGTTTCCATGTTGGGGTTTCACTCCAACTTGCCCAATCTAATGTATAAAGCTCCACAACTTTGTGTTGAGCAAAATTCAAGCAATGAAATTTTGGATTTCATGTGTGATTATGTTTCTAAGTTGGGAATTCACTCCAACTTGGCCAATTTGATGTATGAAGCTCCGCAACTTTGTGTTAAGCACAATTCAAGCTAGGAATGCTTGATTTGCTCGCAAACCTGAAGAATTCTGTGTTGTTTTCATAATCAACAACAGATTCCCCCTAAGTTTGAAAAATTTTCTCTAAATTCTTTGTTGTTTCATGTCCTTTCATGTTTCAAGGGCTTCAAGCTCATGTTGATGTATGTTTTTCTTCAAATTGATGCATTAGACAAATAAATCCCAAGACCACTTAGCCTTCAATTGGAATTGAATCTTGTACATCTAAGAAATTGGTTATTGTTTTCATGTGTTTTCATCTCATCACTAGCAGGACGTGACCCTATTGCAACTAAGCATTAATCACACTTCAAAAACAAAGGCAAAAAACCAATATCCAAGAGGCTAGGATCAACTTGCATCTAAGTCACAGCCAAATCAAGGCTTGCACCCCACTCATACTGCTCTTGGGAGGTTAATTTCTCTAGCATTATGACTTGTTACTAGTCATGCCTCAATTGCATACAACACAATGCACGGTCTACTAGTGGCCCTTTATTTCAAGCTTTCTAGAGACCACAACCCATGATCAAATCGCAATCTTCCTACCACTAGTCTTATCCAAATCACCTGAAGGGGTTTACTGGCAAAAAGGTTATCTATTAGTACATACAGTGAGCTTCTAGCAAGTCCAAAAGAAAATTACTTAGGCAACAATGGGGAATTTTCTGCAATGGGTGAAAGCTTGACAAAGCAATGCCGCATGAAGCAACTATAGTGTCTCTTGCCTTTTTGTTGGTAGTACGCAGTTACAGCGCTTTTACTTGCAACCCCAATTAAGAATAAATATAAAGAAAGAAAAATGGTAATTAAGAATTAGAAACTAGTTTTGACCAATGATAATAAATCTAGAGAACAAAAACTATTATGGCTTCATATTATAAAAATAAATAACTCTCAAAAGGCAATTTAAGTCCAAAAAACATGGAAACTACCTTATTTAAAAAAACGTTAACACATGGGAAGGGAAACAACCAATGATAGGTGGCTCCAATGGTTAGTTCATTATCTTGTTAGGTAAGAGGTTGTGAATTCAAGTCATACTTGAAGCATCATTATATCCTTCTATACTTCTTTTAATGTATCATGTTGGCTATATGTCTTGGGTTGTACCTGTAGTCCAATTACTTTAGGCTTTGATCCTCCATGCACCACCTCTACCCCCAAACCCAAAAAAAACCAATGGAAAAGAAAACAAACTTGTGATAGAAAAGAAATAAATGTATTCATCAAAGGAGAAGAACACTATGAGTACTAATGCAACATTTAAACTTGAAAAAGAGGAAATTTTGCAGCAAACTAATTCTTGGATCGGTTACTGTTGATAGATCCATGTTTCAATATTCTAAACCTTGCAAAATGGAGATTGTCTATACTTGTATGTATTAGATTGCATTTTGCAAAATTTAATCATAAATGGAAGAAGATCGAATTGATACTGAGTTGAGTGAAGAATTTTTCCAATGTTCAGGAGATAGTGTACACAATATTGACTATGGACAATAGACATCTATCCTCTTGGCAAGATGTCTAGATGTCTACTCTACCAAGTAGACATCCTTCCAGCAAGTTACAGTTTGACAAAAGACATCTACAATAGCAAGAAGATGTTTATTTCACACAATAGATGTCTTTCTTGAAATTGGGTACTTGAACAGTAGACGTCTACTCTCAGAAGAAGACGTCTAACTTAAAACTCTAGATGCATAGGAAGACATCTACTCTCCTAAATAGATGCCTTTCTCAAATGCTTTCCATCCCAAACATAGACATCTTTGACCACATTAGACAACTCAAACAACCATTGGCGAGGGTTGTAACGGTCATGTTTTGATAAAGTTGTTAAGAAATTGAAGTTAGAAGCCCAAGGCAATTCAAACAATGCAAAAAATGAACATCAAGCTCATTGGAAAACAAAGCTACGAAGTGAAACCTCATCTCCATTCTCTAATGTATGTTTTAACAATCTTCTTCTATGTACCTGTCACAAGGAATCTAAAGTGAGTTTACTATTTCCTTGATTTATTTCTACCTTCTTTTTTCCCTAAGGGATTGTGTGGATCTCGAAAGAGAGATCACACTTATGTGTTGAGGTTGGGGTAAAACCGCATGCTTGGACCTACAAGTCAATTGTATTGAAGGATTGTAATGGTTATGATGCCCTTGAAACCACATTTTGAAAGCAACATGTCCAAAGGTGTCCACAATACTACTATTTGGGTGTGGACTACCCAAGTTGGAGAACTAGATTGTGTGGATGCATTTGTTTCCATCAAATCTCATATTTGATTGTTTCTAAGGTGGAACTTATTCACCTCCCTCTAAGTTCTCAATTACCAAATGATATCAAAGCCTTGGTACTCTTGTATCGAGTGTAACAGCTTGGAATGATCATGGAGAGACCATCATACAAGAAGACACCTTTATTTGATGAAACTAACGTTACATACTAGAAGGCTCTTATGCAAGGCTTCTTCAAATCCATGGAGTTTGAAGTTTGGCAATCCATCTTGGACAAATACACACCTCCAACCAAAAATACAACAATTGTTGCTATAGGCACCATCAAAACCCTCAAGCCAAGAAGTAAGTGGACTAATGATGGAAAAAATAGTTTCATGTTTGACTCTAAGGCTAGGAATTGTTTATATTGTGCTCTTAGGAAAACAAAAATCAATAGAATAGTTGGATGTAAGTCTACAAAAGAGATTTGGAACACACTTGAGGCTACCTATGACAAAAGCTTAATTGTAAAGCAATCCAATCAATCCTTCAAAATAAATTTGAAAATGTGAAGATGAACAATGGATATAGAATAAAAGACTACTTCGCTAGAGTCAATGACATCATCATTGCCATTCAAGCAATAAGGGAAGATCTTCCAAAAAGCAAAGTTGTACTAGTTGAAGCTGTAAATTGGGCAGGATGCATTAATGACCACAAAAGTACAAGTGGAAGTTGCTTCTTCCTTAGGAGGTATCTAGTCTCATGGAGTAGCAAAAAGCAAAACTCCACAGCCCCTTCAATAGCTGAAGCCAAATACATCTTAGCTGAAAGTTGTTGTGCCCACGTCCTATGAATGAGAGAGGCCCTAAATGAACTTGGAATTCAAGCATCTTACATAGCCATTTATTGCGACAATAGTAGTGTCATTAACATGACAAAGAACCTCATTCAACATTCAAGGACAAAGCACATAGAAATAAGGCATCACTTCATCAAAGAGCATGTCTAGCTTGGAAGCATTCATCTAGAATATATATCGGGACCAAAGCTCAATGCCGATGTCTTCACCAAACCACTTGATGAGAGGAGACTCAACATGTTATGCAAAGACATGGAGATAGGACCTTCTCCTATCAGGTAAGTAAGATATGTTGCACAACTCTCCTTGGTAGATTAGGTTAGAATAGCTTAGATTAGGTTTAGTTAGAAGCAATTTAATATTCACAATCAAAGCAACTAAGAGAATGAAGTATTCTTGCTCCCATGAACACTCCATTTCAATCCTTAGGCCTCATCCCATTTTTCCTAGAAGCCTCAAGACATCTATTCTTGCTTACAAGTCATCCACCATATCTATTAGATGTCCGTTGCATTTTTATAAGTCTCTAACAAGTTGTCTACCATCTCCATTAGACATCTACTTGAGCCTAATTAGATGTCTACTCTGATTTTTCCCAATTTTGAAAAAGATGCCTACTCTAGGAAGAAAAGACATCTATTTTGCACTTTCCTAGTCTCAGGAAAGACATCTATTCCATCTAATAGATGTCTACTCTACATTAAATCCAAAACCCTAAAGCACAAGTACTTAAAGTTTGGCAACTTATTGACTCAATTCCACATCTCATTGTGGGTATAGTTGACTATAGTTGAGGAGCATTGTAGACATCTACCCTAAAGGTAGCTTGTAGACATCTCTAGTTGATAAGATAAGTGAGAACCATGGCACACATAAAGGAAGCTAATCCCCACTGTCACTCCTCCAAGCACCACAATTCAAAGGGCATGTCTAGACAACTTGAAGCAAGAGGATGTTGGTACTTCAAATCCACCAATGCTAAGTACCAATATGACAATCACAAGGGAGTGTCCATTATCTATGAGCAAAGTCTCGACTTCTACAAGGAGCATCAAGGTCAATTGCTTCAGTATTTTGAAACCCTTAATTGGATGACATTCCTTTATTTAAGCCTAGGGTTACCAAAGGTAATGATTAGGGAATTCTTTTGCAACATTATGATCACCAATAGAGCTATTAGAGCCTTCTCCACCATGGTGGGTGGAGAATTAATTCATGTTACTCCCTTTGTTGTGAATGATTTGTTGGGTATCAAGAATGACAGGGTCATTCACTTGTGGCTTACTTCTTTTGACGGTATTTTCAATAATGATGCTATTTTGGTGACATGTAATGAATTTTGTGCTGCTCTATTTGGCAAATTAGTCTCCTTGAGCATTAATAAGTTGTCTAGGTCCAAGATGTCTTCACTCTTTCACTAATTATGTTGTATAATGTTATCATTCATAGTGGCAACAATGATTATCTTCTCCCACAATGATTATCTTCTCCCACTGTAGGCCTTCATTGTTTATTGCATACTAATAGGACAAAAGATTGATTTGGGCTTTATTTGGTGTCATGATATGCTTGACATGTTCTCTTGTGAAAGATCCTATGGACATCCTTTTCTAATCAGCCTAATTGTCTATCGTGCTAATGTGCCCATACATAATCTGCACATCATCAAGGGCATGAGGAGCTTGGCTTTGTATTCTAAGAAGAGGGATGTTGTACATGTTGTTCCTTTAGGACCTTCTACCTTTCAAATCCCACCTTCTCAGACATTTCCATCAAAGCTTCCTTGCCCCAAATTAGTTGGGGCACAAATGAACTCATCAATTGCCAAGGCAATTGGGAAGATTAGGAGGAACACATCACGAGTGTCTAGACATTAGGATTGCTTGGAAATGCAATTTGAATTGGCCAGCTTTCCTTCCATTCCTAAGGAGACCATATCAGACATTAAGGTCATAAGGACTCATCAATGGTCTAAGTGGGATGATGATGAGGACCATGAGGATCCAGTTGTTATTGTTGGGCCTTCTAGAGCATATGAATCCAACAATAACAATGACTATCAAGAGTTAGTGGGACATTAGGCACATGCTCAGGGGAAGCATGTTATCAGAGGTGAGGAGCAACCAATGCCACATTCCCATGAGGTACCTAGATTTCCTATGTCATATGTGTAGAGGGAGTCTTCTGGGAGATCCCCCAACTAGGTTCATTCAAAGGAGATACCTTATTCATTTGAGCAGTAGGCTATAGAGAGCATTTTCAAGGTCTTGCTTCAATATGCTCTATCCATTCTAGCAACCCCAAAGATATATCAACATCGTAGCACTCCTTCCCACTCTCATGGCATCATTTCCTCCAAGATTGTTCAATCTTCGGGCAGTCCACCTACCCACCTAGATTCAAGTGAAGCTCAAACCTCATTGTGCTATTGTCACACCTATTCAAGAGCCTAAGGTTCATGTTGATGATGTTGTTGAGCATGTCTCTCGATGCAGCACCAACAATGATGATGATGATGATGATGAGACATATTGGCCTAATGATGATGCTCATGGATCAAATGATGCAACTAATAAGGCAAATGATTGATAGGTTCTTTGATAATGTTCAAAAAAGAAGAGATCCTACCTTTTAAACCCTTGTCGAATGTAATATGGATATGTGAAGTGATGCTAATGTGACTTTTTATTACCTATGCCTATACCTACCTAGCCCACTTTAGTCTATTTTACTTTTATGCCTATGCTACTTAGATTAAATTGATACATCATATATCATATACATTTATTTTTTGAGATGGATATGGAGTTCATGCACATGTGTACATATTGATATGCTTATCTTCTATTAATGCTTTGATTTCATGCATATAGTATTTATCCTGGAACTCTTGTATTTTGTGCCTTCATGCTTACCCATTTTCAAATTTTGGATGTCATCAAAAATGGAAAGATTGTTGATGAATCCTTGTTTCGGTATGTTAAACATTGCAAAATGAAGATCATCTACATTTGTGTGTATTGCAGGAGTCAATCGTGAATGGAAAAAAATCAAATCAATACCAAGTAAAATGGAGATTTTCCCCAAGGATCAAGAGATGCCTACACAATATTGACTAAGAATAGTAGACATCCATCATCCTAGCAAGATGTCTCCTCTACCAAGTAGACATCTTTTCAGCAAGTGACAATTAGACAAAAAACATCTACATCAACAAGAAGATGTCTATCTCACACAATAGATGTCTTTCCTGAAAGTAGATAGTTGAATAGTAGACATCTACTCTTAGAAGAAGATGTCTACCCTAAATCTCTAGATACACAATAAGATGTCCACTCTCCTAAAGAAATGTATTTCCCAAATGTTCATTAGATTACTCAAATAACCATTGGCCAGGGTTGTAACAATCATTTTTAGAGAAAACTTTTAAGGAGTCAAGGGTTAGAAGCCTGAGGCAATTTGAACAATGCAAGCAACAAACATCAAGCTCATTGGAAAATGAAGCGATGAAGTGAAACCTCATCTCCAATCTCTAGTGTAGGCTTTGGCATTCTTCTTCCATGTACCTAATGCAAGGAATCTGAAGTGAGTTCACTATTTCCTTGATTATTTTTACCTCCTTTTTGCCTCGAGGAATTCTATGGATCTCTTGAGAGAGATCACACTTGTATATTGAGGTTAAAATAAAACCTCAAGCTTGGACCTGCATGTCAATTGTATTGGAGGATGATAAAGGCTATGTTACCCTGGAAACCACATTTTGAAAACATGTCCACAATTGTGCATGATACTACCCTCTATGTGTGAATTACCCAAGTGAGGGAACCACCTAGATTGTGTGTGTGCATTTGTTTCAATCGAATTTTAACATTTTAAAAGCAACATGTCCACATTTGTACATGATACTACCCTTTGAGGGTAGATTACCCAAGTTGGAAAACCACGTAGATTGTGTGTGTGCATTTGTTTCCATCAAATTTCATATTTGGCTCTAAGTTCTCGATCATCAATTACAATCACTCATATATCAAAGGAGGTTCTCTCTATCCAATTGCTCCATCTAGCATATTAATTTCAGATTATTCTCTCTCTTTCCTACTACCTTTATGTCATTAAGGACATATCATGTTTTGGGTGGAAGACTGCTTTAAGAGTGTACTTAACTATTATCATTTGTTTCTACTTACACATGATTCTTTTTCGCGTACTACATTGGAAGAATTTTTACATAAGCCTCCAAAAATCTTTTTGCATATCATCAAGAAACACAAAACTTTGTACCATTAAATTTTATGTTTTCTTGTATAGATAAATGATCTTCACATATTTGAGCAGTGTATCTAGAAGTAATAACAAGCTAACAGTCAATTCAGGGTATCAAAAAATATAAAATGATTACTAATCATCTGTGTTACACAAAGATGTGTCCCCATGAAAAATTTCATGTTTGAAACATTTCCAAGATGAGGATGCCTCCCAAAATATGTCAAAATGCAGTTGGGACATGGTGCATACTACAATATTTTAAAACACAATTTATGCACTACCTACAACTATTTTCTTTTTTCCAAAATGTTTCCCTGTTCAAATTGCAGTGCAAACCTAGGAAATATCTCACAAATCACAATCTGCAACAAACTTATCCATGATCTTAGGTAATCTTTAGTATTCTGAAACATAATCCAATGTAGACAAAACTATGCCTCATGACACCCCAATTGCTTCTCTACAACATTCGTTGCATCCCCATAGTGTTCCAAGAAAACATCCCATCCCCAAACATGTTTGGGAACTCGTCCCTCCATCCCTACATCCCAAAGACCTATAAAATACTAATGATCATTAATGCAAGCTTGTAGAGAATATGACTTTATAAAGTTAACATCATGAATGATCAACATAATCAAAAAAAATTTGGATCATTCATAACTGCTCCTATCCTACTAAGTTCTTTGGAACCAAAGCACTATGAACTCAAATGATCTTCACGTTTTCAGCCAATGACAAGAAGCCTTACTGGCTACATGGCAAAAAGGGTGGTTCCAAGAGGGAATGATCTGGCTCAAAAAATGGAACATTGAGGAAGAGATTCTTCATTGTGATATAAAACAACTAAATAAGAGTATTAGAGATAAGGCACTTTTGCACATATGGGATAATCCAACAAATACAAAACAATTCTCCCTAACTAATATTAGAGGAGGCATCAACAAGAAAGCAACTTATCTATGATATCAAATTAGTCGGGCAAGATTGGGCTCTCACTATTTTGGAATTGAAACCAATAGATGGGTCAAGACTCCACGAAGAGAGAACCTACCATCTATGCAATAAAGGAGTAACTAAAGATGAGCATCACATATTTCTACAATATCCTATTTTAAAGCATTGTCACCACAAATGGCAAATTACAACTAAAAAACTTAAAAGACCTATCTGATGTAGCACCAAGGAAACTTGGTAACTTTATTGATGAAATGTTTGCTATGTATGCTATGTATATTTCCTTACTCTAATAGATCATGTCGGTCGGAGGGCATAATTAAAAAACTATTTTAGTTTCAATTTCATTATTAGGCAAGAGGTTGCTAGTTTGAGTCCTGCTTGAAGCATCTCTATAAATTTTATAATGTATTATGTTGGTTATTTGCAGTGTTATGCAAGGACACATCCTTGCTAAAATTTTTGCATTCAAGACATCCTGGGAACAGGGATGTGTCCCAAAGCATCCCAGGACGTAGGTGAGACATGGTGCATATTAAAATATTTTAAAATACATTTTATACTCTACTTACACTTATTTTCTTTCTTGAAAATTGTTTTTAAAATGTTTCATCATCAAAATTACAGTAAAAATCTCCAAAATATCTCACAAATCATAATCTACAACACATTTATCCATAATCTACCATGCTTATAAACATAATCCAATCTAAATAAAACTATTACTCATCATGCCTGGTTGTGTCCCCGTAGCGTTCCCAACAACCCATTTTGTCTCCAAATGTATTTAGGGACTCATCCCTGCGTCTCCACATCCCAAGGACCTCTAAAACATAGGTTATTAGGTATATATTTAGGGTGTACCTGTAGTCAAATATTGACAACTCAAATTACCGTTTTCCCCCAATGGCCAGAGAATTTATGAAACCCATAGTGACACCTAAAAAATCAAACCAGGCACAACGTGTTCTCCTCCCTTAGATTTAAAAGAAACCCCAATAAGTGAAAAACAGCAAAGCATCTCATGTTTTTCAACATATTTTTGAAAAGAATATGGAAAGAACTAAAATGAATTCGATTCCAGAAAGCGTCTCTGATTCCCTTTTTAAAAAGTGAAACTCCGTCTGCAAATCCGTAAAATGAAGGGGGGAAACAAGAACTAAGAGCAAGCTCATTTCGATGCAGGTGTACATCATAGTATCTAAGAGCATTCGAGATTGCATTAACAAACCTATCACCGGAATAGAATCCATGGAAAGAACCTAATGAAGCGTTGCTGCGGCTCGACGTCGCAGAAACGAGTTTTCAACCACTGCAACTCTCGGTAACTTTACACTGGGTGACGGCAAATTTGTTCCTGAGGCGTCGCCATCGCCATGCAAGTAGATATTTATATATATATATATATATATTAACGCAACACGTTTCTCGTTTCTAGAAGGTGCTTAAACTCAGCAAAGAATCATCACCTTTAGTGCCATTGTTCTATGGTTTGTTGAGCCTTTAATTTTTAATCGCACGTGTCTTATTATAGTGTTTGGAATCGAACCTGTGGCAGTAGACGCTTTTAAATCAAACCTGAGACCTACTAGTGCTTTAATCAAGTGAGCAATGTTACGACTTGTTTAAAGGGCCTGCAGTCTCCTTTTTTAAGTCTTAACTTCTTTTATCATTGATGGTCTGATCTCCTTGGATTAATATTATTTGTTTAATTAAAATTAAATAAATTAAATTGTTGCAGTAAAATTTGTAGCATAGTGGTAAAACATGCAGGTTTCACAATATAAATTGTAGGCTTAAGGTCTTTTACCACTTTTTTTTTCTTTCTGGTTATACTAAATGATCTTTCCTGAACTATTTAGGTCACCTTTTTATCTTTGCAACTGTGCTAAATGATCTTTCCTAATTTATTTAAACCTTTTTCTTACCATGCATACACCGAATGATCTTCCTTAAATTTTTTCTTTCTTACCACGAAGGTTTAAAAAAAAAAACATGCATGCATGATAATCTTTTTTCTCTTCATGCAATCTAGAGGGTACCCTAGAGTTTTTTCAATACCCACATCTTTAAAACCACCTTAAATCTAAGTATTTTGTTTCAAATGCCACCTTTGCTTTTTCAATAATCTGTCTTGCCTAAATAAACAAGTTGCTCAATATGGGCAACATGGACAATTGAGAGCCCATTTCTTATTGATGTGGCAATTACCACATCATGGGAGATTACATGCTTTTTAAGTTGCTCGAACAATCTTAAATACAAAACGTTGCTTCTTTGTTGGAGGTGTTGAAATTTTGTTAAACTATACATGGTTCAAATTAAAAAAATAAAAAATAATAAATTGTACATTAAATACAACTCTTTTTTGGTAACTTGAAAATTTGTTTGGATCCAAAAAATAATAATCATCATCATCTTAACCTTGTGCCAACAAAATCGGGTCACCACATGAGTTCTTTTTTACTATTCACTTTTATGAAGAGCTAGATCTTTGTTTATTTATAATTTTTTCAAATCATCTTCAATCATGTTTTCCCATATCTTCTTTGATCTTTCTTTTGGTGGCTTTCCTAGAACAATGATATAGTAACCTTTGTTTATAGGCTTATTGTTTGATCTTCTTGGCACATGTCCAAACCATCTAAGCCTTCATTCTTACAACTTATCTGAAATAAAGGACACTTCAAGTCTTCCTCTGATGTATGTATTATGTAGTTTATCTCTTCTAATAACATTCAACATTCATCAAAGTATTCACATTTCTACCACACTAATTTATTGTTCATGTCTCCTTGTACTGCCTAACATTCAACATTGTATAAGATAGTAGACGTAATTATTGTACTGTAAAATTTTCCCTTTAATTTTATTGGTATTCTTTTATTATAGAGAACACTAGCCTAACTCCATTTTGACTATCATATCTTTATCAATTTCACCATCTAATTCAAAAATTGATCCTAGGCAATAAAACTATTTATAGTGAGGGACTTTTTTGCTTTGAATTGTTGCTTCTATTTTACCACTGTTTATGCTATTAATAAAATTGCATTTCATATATTCTATTTTATTTCTACTAATTTTTAAGTCTTTTGATTCTAGAGCATATCTCCACTTCTCTATTTTAGCAATAATATTTTCTTGAACTGTATCCACCAACACAATATCATTTGCAAATAGCATACACCAAAGAATGTCATGTTCTATTTCTTTTGTTAATTCATCCATAATAATGGCAAATAAGTATGGGCTAAGTGTAAAACCTTGATATGGCCCTACCATGACTAAAAAATCAAATGCTATTCGACAAGCTATTCTAATTATCAAAAAATTTAAATACAATAAGTAACTAAATTTTTGTTAACTATATGCAATTTAACATACATAGAAATTAAAATAGTTTTAAAGAATTTATGTTTAAAGTTCATGCATGGCTTAGTTTTTTGAGACAATTTATGTATAAAGTAAAAATGTTTTTAGCACAAGTTGTAGCTCAATTGGAAGATGCACCTAATTTGCACCTTGAGGTACTAGGTTTAAAGTCCAATACTAGCACCCTTGATGCTAGCTTGGAGGCATGTTCCAAGATAAATATTGTAATTAAATACTATTTATAAGAAAAAATATAAAAGTGCTTTTAAAGTTTAATTTGAATGAGCAATTTATATATAATAAAAGAATGCCAATAAATCTAAACAGATATTGCAATCCAAAAAAATGTAAATGTGCTTTAAAATTTAGTTTGAATAAGGAATGTGTATATGATAAAAGAATCCCAATAAAACTAAAGAAAAAATTTTATAGGATAGCAATCAATCCTGCTATCTTATATGGTGTAGAATGATAGGCAATATAAGAAAAACATAAACAACAAATTAGTATGGCAAAAATACGAATGCTTAGATAGATGTTAATGTTACAAGAAGAGATACATTACACAATATAGAAATTAGAGGAAGATTTGGAATAACTTATATTTAGATAAGTTATAGGAATGGTGTCTTAGATGGTTTGGGCATATGCAAAGAAAATCAAATAAATAATGAGGTGTTAGCCTATTGGCACTCTTTGTTTGAAAACTTCAAGTAATGGATTACATTTTAAGCAAAACTAAGCTATAAAGTTATAATCTAACTATATATCTTAGAATATGATGTACTTATACTACAATTATTTTAGGGTTCTGACATCCCAAAGAAGACCAAATAACAAGCCTATAAAAAATGGTTGCTACATCACTATTCTAGGAAAGCCTTTAAGAGGAAGATCAAGAAAGCATGGGGCAAATGATTGAAGATTATATGCAAAAATTACAAATAAACAAAGATCTAGCTCTTCATAGAGGAGAAAGATAAAAAAAAACCTCATATAGCCAACCCAATTTTATCAAGACAATTGATGAATCGTGATTCATTAGGCTACGATATCGAACCCGCAATATCACGTATGTGATATCGTGGCCTGGCTAGCGATATCAAATGCACGATATTGTGACTCCTGTGTGAGCCTATAAATACACATGTAGGCGCAAGGAGTTGGGAGTTAGTTTTTAGAATTAGTTTGTAGTTCATTTTAGAAGTTAGCTTTCATTTTAGTTCTTCTCAACCATTTTCCCCCAGTGCATGCCCACAATGTGATGATTGTAATTGTACAACACCTTTATTTGAGTGTGACGTACTTGGACATGCACATGACTTGAAATAAATATCAAGATTACTTCATCATTGCAACATTAACTTAGTTTAATTATTTAATTGTTATTGTTATTTATTGCTTTCGTAGTTAATATCTCTTCACCCTAAACTCCTTAAACGCAGAATGAGTATGACTTAATCACGAGCATTCAAGTGTGACTACTTGGTATCCCAGTAGCGTACCTAGGACATGCACTTGGTAATCCCAATAGTAGTTGTACATGAGGTCCAAGATGTGTATGGATAATTAAGGGATGGATGCTCATCATACTTAGGCTAGCTTAGACTCTCTCTCCTTTTCCTCCTAGCTTAATTAAAGTTATTTTCTATTGCCTCTAGGAGTAGTACTAGTTTAGGACTGCATCATACACCTCACTTTGGACTAAACCATACGTGACAAAGCAAATACTAGTCTAGGAGGGAAGACAACGAATTGCGATCAAAAAGTAACTATCTAGATACCACAACTAGCCCGTCTACGGAGTTTGACAGGATCATGCCTGAAACGCTCATATTCGTATGGTTGAGTGTAGGGGTACCTCGCCACTCATCATTGGTGCCATTGCTGGGGATGGTGCTAGTTATTTAGATTAGTTATATCATACAAGACCACTATAACAAAGTATTCCCGATATATCTTTTAGAAAAGAAATTAATTTCAATTAAGTCACACACTATTCACAACAATGTCTATCTCACAAGACTCTGACAATGCAACAAGAAGTAAGGCAATTCATTGGAGAACCAACAAATTATATGATGATGAAGATAAAGTTTGGAGTACTCAACCTTATGCAGGAGTCCCCTATGTTCATGAACACCCCAACAATACTCAAAGACTTTCGTCATCCAACTCTAACACCTCTAGTAAGGATGAGACATCCCATAGAACAAGGAGGCCCGAAAGGCCTAAGACCTTCTCGATAGCTAACAAGAACTTATTCAGGGATGACTGGAAGACTTACAAAAATCATAATGAGTTTTACAGTTCCCTCTCTTCCTCTACTCCTTCAACGTTAGATTGTGACACAGATGACTATCGTTCAAGGGATCAGCGTAGAATTAAAAATCGAGCTCACAAAGAAAATCGAGAATGCCAACATGAACAAGGACAACATCATCCCAACGCACAAACTCATAACATACCTAGTGATGATGAACCCCTATTGGCCACTACAAGCCTAACAGAAATACAAGAGGCTATTTGAATATCCCGCAAGCATCGTAAAGAAAGTCGTCTACCCAGGCTTGACTTAAATAACTTTCCTAAGTTTTCAGGAGGCTATAATTTAGATCTACAACATTATCTACAAGCCTTTCATGATGCTTGTGTATGGAATAACATTGATAATGGATGGAAAAAAATTAAGCTCTTTCCTATGACACTTGTTGGCCAAGTAAAAGTATGGTATAGGTCGTTAAAACCAAAATCAGTTCGATGTTGGCTGACAATGGTAGAACTATTTAATGAAAGTGTTGGCACATTTTAGCCATTTCATGGAACAGGTTGGCATGATAAAATCAGCAAAAAAAAAAAAAAAAAAAAAAAATCTCTTTTCAAACTTCTTAAGAGAAATAACACAATTGTATCAGAGTGTAGGGTGGTATCCTTGGAATATTATAACAAGATGAAGAGTTTTCTAGCAAGTTCAGAAATCTTTGATGACATTTATTTCTTTTAACTATGGATAGTTATGATTCAGATTTTTAGAGCACAATAATGTTATGTGATACTGTGAAAAAGACATTTGAAAACCAAGAGGTATGAATAACGACTTGAAGAAGAAGTTTCCAAAAGTTGCGAAGAAGGATAAAATGACACACGACATAATTTGTAATTTTGTTTGATCAGTTAAAAACGTAACATTAAAATAGGGAAGTAAATGTGGGATTTTTTTTAAAAAAATATCATTAGCGTTTGGAATTCATTCAAGAGTAAAGGTATAGAATTCAAATTTCAAGAGTAAAAGGAAGAAACCTGGATTTTCAAAATCCAAAGAAGGCAATCACAACCTTCAAAGGAAAAAGGGATGAAAATTGCATTGAAGATGCAAATGAAAAAATATAAGAAATTGAAGTAAAAATAGAAGTTCCATGTGATGTAAATTTGTAAAGTCAATTGCTGGTATTTTGCCACTGAAATGACTTCTTTCCAAGTCCAGAATCTGTGACTTTGTGAGCTTCCACAACTTTGGTGGTGACTCTAGATTGCCACTAAGTTTTCTTCCATTCTAACCAACCACAGCAAATTTGCAAACCACATTGGCGACAATGGCAGAGATTTCGTGAACTGTCTGTAACAAACATTTCAGCAACAACCTTCGTCAGGAATTTAGGATATCACATGCACAGCTGCACAAGAAATGAACCAAAACAAAGCCCAGAAACTTCCATTTATAGTACTATCAGATTATTGTACCTAGATCATGAAGAGGGGGGCATCCTACAATGTGTCACAGTGCAGATTCCACTGTGCAAACTTGCAAAATGCAGGATTGGGCTGCGCCAAATTGCCGAGATTCAATATTCCTGAATCGTAGGAAGCCACTAACAATAGCACGTTGGCCTTGTTACAATCCACGTACAATCTTCCGTTGTTGGAATCCATTGCAACCCTACCTGCCATAAAATGGTAAGGAACCAACAATTTCTGCAGGGCCACTCAGATTTTGCGCATGTAAGCTCTGTGGAAATCCCACTTTATAGGTAGCGCATATGCAAGAAAGAAACCTTCCGAGTCACTGCTCAGTATGGTGGTCTTATGGATTCTCAAATTGCAGAGATGATTGAGGAAGCACAAGAACAAAAACTGGAAGATATTTTATGGAAAGAAAAGGTTTTGTTAAAAGACCAATTGGATAAATTACTGCAGGGTAAGAAAGATACTTCAAAGGAAGAAAAGAATTTCTTTCAGAATTTTCTAAGCGAAATTGAAAAGTGGTTAAAGGAAGTTGCATTCAAAATTGCTTGAATGCCCAGATAAAGCCAAGCAAGAGTCCAGTAAAGGCCAAAAAAATGGATGCCCAACTTGGACAGTTATGCAGAGGAAGCCAAATGTTAGAATACGACAGATTATGAAATTGCAGTTACAGAATGAATACGTGATGCGTGTGAATGCTCTGTTGTACGCTTGGCAACAGAAAGCATATACGAGTATCAAGTTCAGCACTATTGTTGATCGTATACTTTCGATATTTCTTTTAATGTTTTTTATCATTGTGATTAAAGAAGAAAGGTGGTTATCCCTAACTACTAACTACTACATCATTGGAAAATGAAATGGGACGACGTGAAAACTGCAGGTGGATCATGCAAAGGAAATTTGGGACGATGCAGCATCGATGGAATTGAAGACAAACAAAGCAAGGGTAGTGGTAGTGTTGTTGCGTGTTTGAAAGCAAAGGCAGGTGGAAGAAATCAAGAGAGTAGCAATGCTTCCAGAGAAGGTTAATCAATTTAGCACATTCTTCTGATTCTTCAGTAATGATCTCTACGATGGTTCACTTAACTGTAGACTTTTTGCTCGATCTCGCCAACGAAAAATGAAAATATTTTCAAATCTGGATTCTTGCAATGATGAACCTACAAACAGAAATTACCAAACACAATAGTGCCTGATGCCAATGCGTTTGTCATTGTCATTACCAATCCATCAGGTGCGGCTACAGAGACACAAAGATATAGCGAGACAGGTGCACAACTGAATTAGCGAAACCAGGAGATTATTTAGCCGATGAATCAGGGTTATGGTTTATTCTGAAGAAAATCGTCATCGCTAAAAGAAAGTACAAAATCAAAGTAACAAAATAAAATTTCAATTCCATATGGTTTGGTGGCTAAAAATAATTTTAGCATATTTTCTTACATGCAACAATTGTATGGAGTGTTTATTGCAATTGGACTAAGGTTAAATAGATTAAAAAGATAGAGATTTTGGCTTTATTTACTAAAATTATTATATAGGTTGTGATTTCTTATAAAATAAATATTTGTAATATTTGTAAAGACACATGCCAATGTTAGCATGATTTTCTCCTAACTTCATGTATAAGTTATAACTTCCTAACTTGTTGGGCAAGTAATATTCCCTAACTTGTTGGGCAAGTTATAACTTCCTTACTTGGGAAAGAAGTTATCCAAGATGTTTTATAAGATCTAACTAATTATGAGACCCTATAAAAAGGCTTCAAGGGTCTTGAATGGGAGGTCTCACTTTGGGTCTTGGTGGCTAAGAAAAGGAGCATTTGTAAAGAAGACATTATGAAAGATTGCTTGTAAGATGACTTGTTAAAGACAACATTTTAGCCTCTTTGTCATAGTCCTGTGAGTTATGTTTATTTTTTATTTTTTAAAAATTGTTTAGTTAGTGGTTTAGATAATATCATGCTTGGCAAGTAATTTTGGGATTTTTAGATTGCTCTTATTGTTCTTGTTGGATGATAGAAAATTTCTATTAAAATTTTGCCATAAAAGAGCTTGTGTTTGAAAGCCTTAAGGGCATTTTAGTAGTAAATTTTATTATTGTGCAATGTATAAGAACCGCTATTGAGATTGTTGTAAGAGAGCCTCTGCATGTAGTCAAGTCGTTGAACGATTCAATAGTCAAGAGGGTTCAGAAAATATTTGGTATTTTGATAGGACCAGAATAGCTTCTTTTATTTTAAAGTGAATCTCTGTGGTATTTCAATCATAAATTTTCAAGTCTTTTGAAGGTTCTATTGAATGCAATTGTTGACATCCATTATCTAGCCAAAAGAAAGTCTGGTACGTGATAGTTTATGTAGCATTTTTTTTGGGTAGCATAGTAGGATTATCTTGAAGAAATTGCTTATTTGAGCCTTAGAAGTTTGAACAATTCGTAGTTATTGAATTTGGGATAGCTTTATTGCGAAGTGTTTACTCGTATCATTTTACCTTGTTTAAACATTTGAGATCTTTACACAAATCTGCTTTCTTTTTCTCTTCTTTCTATTTCCATTGAATCTCGCTCTATTTCTAGTTTTCTTGTGGAACTATCTCTTTCTTTGGGGAAAATTAGAAGTAGATTTGCAGAGTTGTGCTCAAATGTATTTGCAAAACTTTATTTGTTACAAGTATGTATTATAAGGACCACATAGACTAGGCAATTGAACAAAATAGGAACTCTCAACGACTCACAGTACTTTGCAAATTTGGTTAAATCTCTTTAAGATAAGTCATTTATAGTTTTGCACACGACCTAATCATTTTATTTTTCACAACAGCACACCGCAACAGCACATACACATACTCACATTAACTACTGAGTCTATTTGGAGGTATCTGGGCTTTGGTGTTGCCAGAGACCAGCAAGCACCTAAATC
>MNCI01025456.1:820188-836821 GCA_015680685.1 Gnetum montanum
AAAGGTCCATAATCATGAAAAGGAGAAATCAACTCATCTCAAGGAGGTGGAACAATTTTTGCTAGTACAACAATCACTAGATGAAATTGAGGCAAAGATCAATAAGATGATGGAATGGATGCATAAAAAATGTGGAGAATATGCCAACATTATTAGAGGTAAAACCATGATGAACCAAGAAGCAGGACAGAATATCCTTAGACAATCGGAAAGAAGGGTCAAAGAGAATAAGAGCTCAACTGCCAATCATACATATCAATGTAATGTTTGTCTATACGATCACCCCAAAGGCCAATGCCCAATCTTGTCACATTTACATAAGCATTGGGGAGGAATGCTACATCTAGAGTTTGTGCAAAAATATTTTGGTCAATCACGGTGGCAAAAATCCTAGTCGTGGGGGAGGCCACCCTCGAACTAGTCGCACCCTTCATATCATCCGAACCTAAGCGCTTATCAGGTTCAATATCCTATTTCCCCAACCAAGTCAAAATCTTCTATCTCACCATATTGTTATTATTCTCCTAAGTACTATTAGCCCATGTCCTTTCCAGCAAGATCACCACCTCATATTCCTTATACTTCTCCTTACCCTCAATATTCTCATCATTCACCTCCTTCTACATCACCACTAGTTGTTCCAGAAGGTTTTGCACCATATCACCAACCCACAAACGTCACTTGTGCTGCTACTGTCAACAATAGTGGAGGTCCTCCACAACACCGGAATCATCCTTTCTTTAGGCATGGCTGTAGAAAATGACAACATCATTTTGAGACCACTACATCCTCCAACCTAACACAAGTCCAACATTGTGGTGCATCTTTCTCCTTGAAGCCAACGCCTTGTGTTACCTTATTAGGGCCATCAATCAATACTCCAACAACCATGTGGCACAGTGAATCTAGCCATGAAGGAAGACATATCGATCCTTGCATACCATCTTACGATCACGGGTGCCATAGTGGGTCAGCTCCTTATCACATGACCACATCTTATAATCTGCCCCACTATGCCTACAACAATCAAGTGTGTGAACCCCAGTTTGGGTATATTCCTACCACCACCTCAAAAGACACCGATGGTTTGGATATAACCAAACTCTAATGTTTCCAAAATTCTTGGATCCAAATTTTCCATTTATTAATTCTAGCCATGCTTNATGCGACTTGTTGGTTGAGGTGTTGTTTTGTGCTATCAAGTCTCAAGTGACTAATTACTTGGACAGCGAGCCCATCACATCCACCCAACCATTCTATTAATAAGAGTTTCTACTCTAGGTACGATGATATTCTTGACAACATTAAAAATTAAAGTAATTTTGTGCTCATAATGCCCAGAGCGAAGAAGGATGGACTAAGCAAGAATGGCCAGGGTGTGACATCAAGGAGACTTGTGGATTCTCTTTGGTGACATCTATAGGAGTTACCATGCAGCCTGGGTGTACTAAGATCCTTGTAGATCTAACGAAAAATGGGAGTAAGAGTAATAAAGGCACTTAATCAAGAAAACTCAATGCTGTTCTAGGGGGTTCCACTAGAAAGACATGCACCCATGCCTGAAGGTAGGCGGCTTTTCTAGATTATGCATCAAAAAAAGAAAGAAAAAGAGAGTGTGCCAAAGTAGCTAAAAAAAAGTATGCCACAAAGAAATTCAAAATCACTCCTTCCTTGCACAAAATGCCAAGTGATCGTATGCCTTGTTGTCATGGTACTCTTATGGTTGTCCATCATGGGATGAAACAATGCGATTTCACTGATCGAAGGAATGGACTTGGTCTTGATTTTGGAGTGACAGGTTAATGACACATTAATCATTCCCTACACTCAAGATTCATTGTGCCCTAGGTTAGTCACCTCACATCCTGATCTTTGTAATCCCTTCTACAATTCACCTCATCTCGCTATTCATGAATTGGTGACTCATGTCTTGTGTTGCATAGAATTCCTACCTCATCATGGTAGTATCAACATCTGTGTGTTTTGTTGCATCAATGTAGATTACATTTAACCCTTCTAGTGCCTATAGATATTTTCAGGTGTGGTTACGCAAGGGCATTATAGCTTGGAACCTGCTTTGGGGAGGACCCACTTGCATGAATTTTGTAATTTGTACTTGTTGCACACCACCACATCATTTTATACCCTTTGAGTACTTCATTGCCAAATCTATACTTTCCTTTATCATCATTTTATCAAATGTTCCTCAAAACCATTACATGTCCTTTTATGTGTCACCTAAACAAATTAGGTTAGACATTAAACTTTTAGGGCAACTTCCTTGAAAAAAAATTTCTAACTCTAAAATCACACTAAGTAAAGAATTAACCATTTATTAAAGGTAATGAGTAAGGTATGAAATAATTGAACTTCTTTCAATAACCTTACTAACAATTGATCTTTGTGTGATTATAGATGGCCCCTAAAAGAGGACAATAAAGAGGACCTTCTCAAGGTACAACTAAATGCCCAGGGGGAGGTAGAGACCAATGACCTCATGCAGAACATGCAGAGCAGAAGGCATAATCATTCAGCATCCATCAGGGACCTCCTGTCACTGCACAATTTGGCCAAGCAAAAGGTGGAGAAGTCAGGGCCCAAGCCTACGAAGAGGAACAACGACTATTTGTGGCATGGCATGTCAAGGCCAATCAAGTGTTCCTGTAGTTTCCATGTCCATGGAAAGTGCTGACTTCATCAAACATTGGAACATTAGCATGGATGGCTCATAATTCTTAGATAGAAGAGGAGAAACATCAGGGCTTCTTCAATGGTATCAATCTTAGAAGCCTGGTCTACAGGACAAAGGAAAAGCACCCATGGAGGAACCACTGCCACCTAGAACCACATGAGTTCCAACAAAGTTTTGTAATTCTATGTCTGTGTCCCAATTTTGTTTTGTTTAATTCCCCACTGCGGCATGAATAAATCCCTAATCAATCAATAATCCCATACCTCTCCACTATGTAATCAATGGAGCTTGTTCTCATTTTGTTCAACTTGAGGAAAAATTTTTATTCAGTCATTGGGGTATGATAAATCGTGATTCATTAGGCTATGATATCGTGTACGCGATATTGTGGCCTAGCTAGCGATATCGAATATGCGATATCGTGACTCCAGTGCAGGCCTATAAATACACATGTAGGTGCGAGGAGTTGGGAGTCAATTTTTAGAATCAGTTTGTAGTTCATTTTAGAAGTTAGCTTTCATTTTAGTTCTTCTCAACCCTTTTCCCCCAGTGCATGCCCGCAATGTGATGATTGTAATTGTACAACACCTTTATTCGAGTGTGACGTAGTTGGACACGCACATGACTGAAAATAAAGATCGAGATTACTTCATCATTGCAGCATTCACTTAGTTTAATTATTTAATTGTTATTGTTACTTATTGCTTTCGTAATTAATATCTCTTCACCCTAAACTCCTTAAATGTGGAATAAGTATGACTTAATCATGAGCATTCAAGTGTGACTACTTGGTATCCTAGTAGCGTACCTAGGACATGCACTTGGTAATCCCAGCAGTAATCGTACACGAGGTCCAAGATGTGTATGGATGATTAAGGAATGAATGCTTATCGCACTTAGGCTAGCTTAGACTCTCTCCCCCTTTTCCTCCTAGCTTAATTAAAGTTATTTTCTATTGCCTCTAGGAGTAGTACTAGTTTAGGACTGCATCATACACCTCACTCTGGACTAAACCATACGTGACAAAGCAAATACTAGTCTAGGTGGAAAGGCAGCGAATTGCAATCAATGAGTAACTATCTAGATACCAAAACTAGCCCATCTACGGAGTTCGACTGGATCGTGCGTGAAATGCTCGTATTCGTATGGTTGAGTGTAGGGGTACCTCGCCACTCATCAACAATGCTAGGATAATGATGATGACAACAACAACAATGAATTTCTTATCTTACTAATATGTTTCTTCTTTTTTATCCTATCTTTTATACAATTATAAGTTGTGTAAAAACTCAAAATAATTTGACTACGAATACATCCCAATATAATGATGCCGCCTAAAATGAAACTCAAACTAGCAACCTCTAACCCACAAATCCTTATTAGACAATGATCTAACCACTTAATTATCTCTTATTTTTTATTTTTACATTACTTTTTTTAGTTTAGAGAGAGGGGGTATTAAAACTTAAAACAATTAATTATAGGTACACCTAAAGACATATGGCCAACATGATGTATTAGAATTATTAAAGAGGAACATAATGATATTAGAGTTACATGTCTTTTGTAATCAAACCTATGACTTGCACATTCAAAGCCACATGCTCTAACCATATAAGTAATACCAATTTTTTTTCTTTTTTCTTTTTCCTTTTTTTTGACCTTGAAGGAAATTCTTCATCTCTTTACAAGGAAGCCTTCACTGAGAAGCAAAAATACATGAGGGTGATTTCCTATCCCTAAAGACAAGGTTTTACAAGACTGGTTATCAAAATAAAAATGTTAGACACCCTAACTTAAGCTTAGGTAAGAAAAGTATTACTAATACTAATATTATATTATGTTTGTGTAGATCTAAAGGATCTATTAGACAAATGAACTTGTGCAAAATACATCTATAGTAATAAATCTTAAGTACAATAAACATGTTGAATATTTATGTAACTTGAACACATTTTCTATATAATTTCTTAAAATAAACATTGGTAGCTTGAATAGCTCATACAAAGATTAACTAGATATTTTTCATTTCCTTCTGAAGAAATGTTTTCTGCAACATTCTAATAATACATGTTGCTCATTTTCTACCACTTGCATCTTCATGTTCTTCATTGTTCCATCTTCCAATTTCAACCTAGAGATGGTGTGATCTCTTTTTTACTTTGCTAACTAGTGTTTTCATGGATGTTGAAATTGTTGTATGTAGATATTTTCTTTCATCATATCTGCCACCTCTAATATTTGCTAGTAGAATTGAATCTTTTTTTATATTACATAAAATTAAAATCATAACTTAATAAAATCAATATAGGATGTTAAGAAAATGGGTAGACAAGATAGTAAGCATTCTTTTAAAAAGCATATGCAAAAAGGCAAAAGAGAAATTTAATAATTATAGAGTATACAATTATCCCTTGCATGAAAACCTACCTTGTATGCTAAGCAATTCCAATTCACATGATCCTAATGCCCATGAAAATAGAATACCAACATCCATCAAATATGTAACATCTTGGTTTTAAAACCCCTTTCCTCTTGTTAGTATGCCTTGTGACTTGAACCTTTGATGTGTTGTGACTATTCTAATATGGTATTTTCTTCATATTTAAGTATAATTTTGACTTGTAGATGCTCTTCCACTATATTTATTAATTTTAATATTTGTATTTAATGAAAAATAAGTTTTTAGTCACAAACACCTATGACATCGTAGATGCAACATTGCAGCCTTTTATGCAAAATCCAAGTCATAATAAATACTTATAAATATGGGTCACCAACCATATTTATGGCACCATTTGATTAGTAGCTTAGTGATCCTCGTACAATTTTTTTCATAGAGTAGTAAATATTTAGTGAGTGCTTGTTGCATTATTTTAAACCAATTATATAATGTTATTATTTGAGTAGGATGTACCTAGATATACTCCATAAATGACAATAAAGATCAAGATTAATTTTATTCTGTTACAACACTCTAACTTAGAAAAGATTTAACTTTCAACATTTAAGTTTCTTGTTATTTATCATTTTCTTTGAAAAATATTTATAATTCCATTTTGTATTAATCACATGGTAGAATGAACATGATCTAATTTCAAGTATAACATATATTTGTTTGAATATCTCACCTATGATATTAATTAGTACTTCTAGTAACATCTTGCTAGGTAATCCTAACAACAAATATACTAGTTTAAGATGTGAATAGCAGATTGGGGACTCAACACTCATCACCTTAAGAAAGTATGAGACATATTTTATTGTTAATTAGATTGAATAATTAAATTCTTCATGATTATTGATTAGCCTAGTCCTTGCCATGGCAACATGAACATCATATGCCTTAACTATACTAAACTATGTGATGAGTGGCGAGGTACCCCTACACTCCACCATACGAATACGAGCGTACACGTGCGATCCGGTCGAACTCCGCAGACTAAATGCCTTAACGCTACAAGAAACACTTGGGGTTAATCGTTCGTTGTCTTCCCAGGCTTGCTTGTATGAGTCACGGTGTATGGTTAAGCAAGTCTGAGGTATGTGATTTTTTTGGTATTTTCGGCTTATCTTCTATGCTACCAGAGTGAAGGGTTGAGAAAACTAAACTAACTCTAACTAAGATCTAAGTCTAAATTAACTAGCGTCAGCATCCGTTCCCACTTGCCGGACACACCCTGACCTATGCAACTGCAGCTTACCAAACGCTAATCGTTACTGGGATCGCCTCACGTAACGCAAGTGCTCGAAGTGGTCGCACTGAGGCACCTATTTAGCCTACGTGTGATAAGCAGCCGATTCCTTGACTAGCCGTACACGTCCGTAGACGCTCGTAATCAAGTCGTACTTGAACGCACTAGGAAAGCAGGAAATAAAAGCAATAAATGAAACCACGTGCTGTAAGGTTTATCCAAACAAGTTCGTCTTTATTGCCGTACACAACTTGGGTTCAGGTTACAAGCTGCTCGAATAAAGAACCGTTCACTCTAGGAGTCCTACTGAGGGCACATGGGGAAAAATTCTAACTCTGGAGTGATCAATCTGCCAAAGCTTCGCTACACTAGCCAGGATTTGGAAAATAAGGGGAGTGCCGCCTCTTATTTATAGAAATGGCGGCGGGACGCGATATCGCGTACGCGATATCGTGGCCTAGTGTAAATCGCGTCTCATCACTATGCATATGAAAGACCACTATAAGTATAGCTAAAAAGATAACAAATCACGATATTGCATTTAATTATCTAGATATTCTACTAACTCTATTCAAAAACTATGACATATCATATTGTGACACTTGTATATCATATGGTTGGGCATTGGACATACTTATTACTTGATGAATGCGTTTTTGCTGTTGGCTGCAACATTGCGTACGTCGCGTCAAGGTGTATACCCCAAGTCTATAAATGCCATTGGGCTCCAATTTTGCATAGTTTTGAAGTTAGTTTTTAGTTAGAGTAGTGAAGATCTTGTTGTTTATTTTCCTCAAAGTTAGAATATTTTTTGAGTGCCCGCAAAAGAAGTCTAAGTGTGTACGGTTCTTTGTTCGAGCATTGATGTACATGAGTGCAACAATGTGACAAGAATAAAACGACCTCTTTTGAAAATCCTTGCAACACTGAGAATAGATTAATATTTTTTAATGCATTTTAGTTCCTTGCTCTTTACTTGAAAGCATTTGAATTAAGAAATTTATTTCCAATTGTTAATGAACACAAGCACGACCACTTTGAGCATTCATATAGTACTTGGTAACCTAATAATGCTTAACGTTTGGTAGCCCAATAGTGCTATATGTGTTCAGGAAAGTGGGATGGCTACTTGTGTTAGGCTAGATAGGTAATAATGAATCAGATTTTAAATTACTCTATTTCTCATTCTTGTTGTAGGCAATCAAATCTATAAAATATAAAGTAAGAAATATCATATACCTTAATTACACTTAAACCATACCCTTGAACCTCACAAGTGTAGTTGGGAAGACAACAAATGTTCTCAATGCCCATTTCACTTCCTAGAAGAGCTAGTGCACTAGATAACTATAGGTCCACAAAATTCGACCGGATCACGCATAACGCCTTAGTGATTTGTATGGTTGGGCGTAGGCATACCTTGCTGCTCATCATTGGCATCATTGCCAGGGATCTTTTTATTCTTTCATGTGTTGTCTAAGACCTAGTGAAAAGTATTTAAATTATTGGAATGAACCTAAGAGTCATATTTATCTTACAATTACTACAACAAATACTTAGAGCACATTGTGATTTTTATTTTGCTAACCGAACATGTCTTCTTCTCATAGGAGCGATTCGCTACCCAAGTCTAATAGAGCTTATTAGCTAGTGCCTCAACAAGATTGAATTGTATATACTCATCCTAATGAGTATGCATCAAGCTTCATCTTCATCCTACACCAAGATGAACAGCTACAGTGGCATGACATGGAAGGCAACACTGTGTTGTCACTCAATCAAGCTATTCTTGGAATGCTCTACCAAATGCTTACATAATGTGGTCTCCAAGACCACCATGCAGAGTATATTGTGGAAGATACTGACACCAAGGATTATCATCCCATTGAAGCACAACGTCTACGGGACTGACAACTAGAATAGTGGTAGGAATTTTCGAAGGGAAAACAACTTAATGATTCTCCATTCCTATTGTACCAACAAGCTAGTGGGGAACCCTTCTCTAGGGGTCTTCTATTCAATGAAACTCCTCTCTTTGACTTTGGAGATGGAGGTTAAAACTAGAACTTGTACTCCATAATTCATAATCCTAGTTTTGGTAACAAGGGATCCGATGACAAAGAAGGATTTGGAGGGGCAAGTCAAGTTAGGGATGCAAACAAGAAGTAAGATTGTGATCATGGTCACGATCGTCGAAGAGCTGGAAGTAGGCACCGTGATGGTGCTGGTTCTCCTTCCTCCTTCCCTTCATCCTCTTCTTCTTCTTCTGGCTTTGATTGTGACCATAGAATGTGAGATTGTGATGGAGGTGATTGAAATGAACGAAATGACCATCACAACCCAAATAACCAAAGGAACTGTTGAGACAAACAAGATTACGAGTGTAGACATTCAAGAGAGGCACATCACCATGAACAAAGGGGTAGTAGAGGGCATCGTAAGCTCCATGATCAATGCCTCAATGAGCTTCTACTTGGCACCCAAAGTATGCTTAACATCATAGAGGTAGTAGAATTCCAATAAGGCAGGTGAAGAATAGTCGGATCAAAAGGTTAGACATGAACAACATTCCTCGATTTGAAGGGGGATAAAACTATGATCTGCAGAATCATCTTTAAGATTTTCAAGGTGCATGTGCCTTGAAAAACATAGAGAATGAGTGGCAAAAACTAAATTTATTCCCCATGACACTCATCAAAGAAGTAGAAAATTGGTACTAGTCCTTAGAGTTGGAATGTATCAGATGGTAGAGTACCATGTTGGAATTGTTCAATGATTAATATCAAATGTACTCCAGGGTGTCAAACTTAAGGAGGCAAATTCAAGAATGGAGATAAGGAAGGAACAAACCCTTGGATGCTACCATTGGTTGATACTATGGGTTAATGCACAAATGTCTGGGCTATGGTTATTTGCAATTGGATCAACTTTGCTACATAGTAGATAGGCTTCGATCAGAAATGAGGGAAACCCTCGGTGTTTATGCCCAAGGGCGATTGTCAGAAGTAATTTCCTATCAGATACAAAGATTAATAGAGTAGGTCGCCAAAGAGGAGGGCAAGCTAATAGAAAGAGAAAGTGCAAAAGAGTACAACTACGATCCTTCCATTTGCAAGAGAAAGGTTCGATTCTATGATAGTGAGGACAAGTTTGTATTTGATGAGGAGGTGAATAAGAAAATCTTGCCACTTCAAAAATTCCAATTTGAACTTACAACCAGAGTTGATTAGTTATGGGACTCAATGGATAATAGATTCCAAGCTGTTCTCAAAATTTCCTAAGAGTCCAAGGAACAAGGTAGTGATTGTGAGCGTAGGAGGCACAAGGAAGCTAAATTTGCATATAACAAAGGTAAGGGCAAGATTGTTGCAATCAAAGAAGTTGCAGATAGTGAATTAGATGATGATCATGGGTGTGATGTCTATCAGTATGAACATCCTAAGGAATGTTGCCCGTTTGCATTGCATCTATAGGTGTCTGGGATGTATGCCTTATCTCCATGACTTACACAAAGGCAAACCTCCAAAAGGTTACCTTATCCTCAACATAATCTCAGGCAGTTCCACTAGCAACAATTGTATTATCCAAGTGGAGCTCCACCACAATCATATGAACAATATCAACAGTGGTAGCAACCACAATCATGGGTGTTGGCACTGCCAAGGTAACAATACCCTTACTTGTATCCTGATTCATAAGGTTACCATGTTCAACAACCCATATCTCCACATGACTCCTCCAGTCATGTCTCGAATTTGCAACCTCACTACCATCCTTTAGATTATTATCGATCTAATTCACCACATGAAAGAAGGGATACCACCTCTTACCCTTATCCTCCTCCTATCCCTACACATACTCCTCCACTTGCATAGCTACCACCTACTCCATCTATGTAGGGTGAACTACCAACCCAACCGCAACAATGCAATGCTACGAGGGTTGTTAATTTATAACTAAATCATTAATCAAAGGGATCAATTGCCCAATCAAAGAAAAGACCTTTCTTTTGACCCTGTAGTCCACCTAAGCGTTGTCCTACACTTGCAGTTGACAACCCTACTCCTACCTCTCCCTCGTCTATACCAAATTTCTTTGGGCCTCCTTCAAACCAAACTCTACCAAGGATCCATACTGTAATGCTCACTCATACTGTGTCTAATTGGATTCATGCAGGAAACCTTCCCAAGAAATTAGCCTATGTTGGAAGTCCTCTAATTTATTTGCAGATTGTTTAGAATGAACTAAGCAAGGTTTTTATTGATTCAAGTTCTAGTGTTAATTTAATTTCTCATGACATGTACACTGCCTAGAACCTACCTCCTTTAAAGAAGAGTAACATAAGATTAGAATTGGTAGACCAGTTCAGCACTATTCCATTGGGATTGGTAGAAGACATTATAATCACTATCTGTGGGTGGTCTTATCTTGTTGATTTCTTAGTAATCAAAGTGGAGAATTGCAAAAGGGATTTCCCTATCATAATGGGAAGGGAATGGCTAAGCACCATCGGTGCAAGAATGGACATCAAAGATCTTTCCCTAGAAATATTGAAGGAAAATGCATTTGGAAAGATCAAGAAGAAGAGAGTTCCATGCATCACATACAACAATACAAGGTGAAATTATGTGTAGAAGTTGTGGGCCATAAAGCAAGCATCTATCTCGGCATGCAAGCAATGTGCACCAGAAACAAAAATTCAAAGGTGTTTATATGTAGTAGCCAGAAAATAGGAGGGCATCGAGTGGTTGACCACTAATTCTGAAAGCACCACACTTTGCATGAAACCAACTGAGAGCTTGACATGTGCATATGTCACAAGCATGAATGAACTAGAGTAGGTTCATTACCAACTCTTTGATGACAAAAATGATGATACTCATTGGGAAGAGTTGGAAATTCCTAGAAAATCTAAACAAGAGCCCCTTGAGCTGAAAATGTTACTAGTGGGAATGGAATATGTATTTTTGGAAAATGGGAATCCAGTTATAATCGATACAAAACTTGCTCCAAATCAAAAAAGGATGTTGTTGAAGGTAGTTGAAAGATGGTCAGTAGGTTTTGTTTGGTCATATTCTAAACTCACAAGGATTGATCCAAGGATATGCCAACATCACATCTACACCAACCTAACCATGAAGCCAAAATGATAGCCATAGAGGTGATTGAACCCCAAACTAAAGCAGATCATCAAGGAGAAAATCGAGCAACTCCTCAAGGCAGGGTTCATTTATCCCATTGCAGATAGTGAGTGGGTTAGCCCACTTGTAATTGTACCAAGGAAAGATGGCAAGTGGTAGGTTTGCATCAATTTCAAGTTGTTGACCATGGAAAAATTCAAGTATGATTTTTCGTTGCCATTTGTTGACCAGGTGCTCGACATCTTATTTGGGCATTACTACTACAGCTTTCTAGATGGTTATAGTGGTTATAATCAAATTCAAATTGCACTAGAAGACCAAGCAAAGACAACATTCACAAGTCCCTGGGGGCCTTTTGCATATCACAAGATGCCGTTTAATCTATGCAACGCTCCTGCCACATTTCAACGCCTAGTCCTAAGCATTTTTCAATAGTAGATTGGTAGTGGTATAAAAGTCTTCATGGATGAGTTCTCCACTTATGGAGCTACATTTTAGCAAGCCCTAGACCACCTTGAGTAAGTGCTGAAATGATGTGTCGAAACTTACTTGTGGCTTAATTGGCAAAAAAGTCAACTCATGGTCTAGGAGGGCATTGTACTAGGGTACAAAATATCACAAGTAGGAATTGCACAAAATATCACAATGAAGAATTGAGGTGGACCCTAAAAAAGTAAGGATCATCCAAGGAATAAACCACCAGCTAGAAACAGTTAGAGATGTTTAGTCATTCCTTGGTCATACTGGCTATTACTGGTAATTCATAGAAAATTTCTCTATGATTGCAAAACCATTGGTCAAGCTAACAAAGAAATGCTTCCTTTGTCTCAACCGTAGAATGTGAGAAAGCATTTCAGCAACTAAAAGAGAAGCTTGTAGAAACTCCAATCCTATAAGCATTTGACTAGTCTAGGCCATTTGATATCATGATGGATGCATCAAATTATGCCTTGGGAGCTATGCTAACATAATTAGATGACAATAAATGACCATATTACATCCATTGCGCTAGCCAAAGCATTGTGGGTGCATAACTAAACTACACCACGACAAAGAAAGACTTGATGGTAATGGCATTTGCTCTAGAGAAGTTTAGGCATTATGTGCTTGGATACAAGGTGTTTGTGCACATAGACCATAGTGTCATCCACTTCCTAATGAATGACCCAACGGTAAGCCACTATGTCATACAGTGGCTGGTGATCTTGCAGGAATTTGATCTCATGATGGTAGATCAAAAGGGCATTGAGAATGTGGTCACCGATCACTTGTCTTAGTTGCGATAGGATGATAAAGAGAAAGAAAGCCTACTCTTTAACATGTTTCCTAATGAACTTCTCTTTGCTGGGGCTATAACTGAACAGATGCTTATTGAGCGAAAATGGTATGATAACATTCTCACCTATCTTCTAACTTAGGAGATGCCATAAGTGTTAGACCACTGGAAGAAACAATAGTTTCTTCACCATGTAAAGCACCTCATGGAGATCAACAGACACCTCTACAAGGTATGCATTGATGACCTAGTTCATTAGTGTGTCCTTGATGCTAATCAACTACACGTTCTCCAACATGCTCATGAAGGTCCTTGTGGAGGACACTATGTTGGGGGATGCACATCCATTAAAATCCTGATAGCAGGGTACTACTACCCAACACTTTTCAGGGATGCTCCTCATTACATCCGCTCTTGTAAAAAATGCTAATGAGATGGTGGAATGACTACTTGAATGAAGGAACCTTAACAATGGATTCAACCACTGGAACCATTCGACATTTGGGGCATTGACTTCATGGGTCCCATCACACCCATGTCAAATGGAAAGGCATACATCATAGTCACTATTAACTATTGTACAAAATGGGTAGAAGCAGTAGCGGTCATCAACGATACATCCTCTACTGCTACTTGGTTTGTACAACAAAACGTTGTAAATAGGTTTGATGTGCTATGTGCATTAATTTTTGACAATGGAACTCACTTTACAGGTAGTACTTTTTGAAAGGTCATGCAACGCTTAGGGGTTGAACATAAACTCACAACACCTTACCATCCACAAGCTAATGGTCAAGCTGAGGTTACTAATAGGGAAATCACAAGGATACTAACAAGAACTATTAGCAAGTATAGGAAGGACTAGAACATAAAACTCAATGATGCCCTTTGGGCCTACTGCTCAACATGGAAACTTCCTATAGGCTACTCTCCTTATGAGCTTGTGTACAAAAAATTACCAACACTTCTAATTCAATCCAAGCTTCATACACTTTCAACTACTTGTGACCTTGACCTTGACTTAAGTCTAGCCCAAAAAGAATGACTAATGAATCTTAACCTGCTAGATGAAAATCAATTAGTAGCCTTATCATCTAATGAGTTGCACAAGGCCTATAACAAAAAGTGTTATGACCTAAAAATCAGAAAAGTTAAATTTCAACCAGGAGATAAGGTTCTCTACTAGAACCCCACACACGTACCTCAATGAACTAAGTTTTAAATGTTGTGGAAAGGACCTTACATCATTTATGAGACTTTTTATTCTGGGGCCATGATGATCTATAAACTTGAGAGCCCAAACAAAATATAGCTAGTCAACAGTCAACAAATCAAACCTTTCCATGAGCATATGCTAGCTAACACAATAAGCACCTCATCAGATGGACAACCACACTCCATATTTCAAATCTCCTCCTTTCAACTTAGTTTTGGGGGAGATGGTCACTCATGTTAATCATAGAAAGTGGCTCCTCAGTTTTCCAAATTTTTTGTTTTACAACTTTTTGTTTTACACATTCTTTATTTTACATCTTTTTATTTTTATGTTATTAATCTTTTCTAATTTCTGTTTTACACCATCGTTAGTACATTTTCTATTTCTTGAATATTTTACACTTTCTTTTATATTTTATATTTTCTTTTATTTGGTGTGATTTTTTAACTTTCTCTTAATAAGTGCCAAGTACAGTGGTAATGCATTACTTGATGGTGGTATGTACTATTTTTATTATTTGATTGTTGGTGTCTAGTTTTTGGCTTTGAATTTTGTTATGGATGATTAGGACATGGTTTCTTTTTCATGCAATAGGTAGTGAGTCCACAACATCCACCCATCCACAAACTCTATGGTTTTCGTTATTTTGGAAATGTGCAGTCCCTTTTTCATTAATAAAACTTGAATAAATTTGTGAGTTTGGTAGTTTTCAGAATTGCAAAGGATTCATAGGTTTGAACAAGGTGTGGCTTCAAGGGGATTTGGTATTCTTTGTGCTTTTCTATTTGCCTGGGTGCATTTGTGTTTTCATGAACTTCTTGTTATTCTGTGCCATCCAATAAAAGGAGGTTGAATGTGTCCTTACATGGTGTGGTTCTTGTTGGCACATTTTGGCCATTTCATGGAACAGAGATATGAGATGATTGAAACCTTCAAAATATTTCAATAGAACTATTGAAATGGCAAGATGTAGGTTGAAAAGGTATTTATTCCTATCACTCGCAAAAAAAATATTGGATGAGATGGGCTGCATTTATTCTCCCTAATTTTAATTCTTTAGATTATCAATCAGACTGATACTTAGCATGGGAAATAGGCATATGATTTTGCTTCTCAAAATTCACTAGGTTGAAAATTTTACATGGCTCAAGTATGTAGAATTCTTTGATCATTACTTATCCCTACTGAAGATGTTCACCTTCTTCCAACTCATCTCTTTTGTGGATATTCCAGAGGTCTGTCTAACTCTTATTTGGAACATGCTATGAGGTGGATTAGGTATACTAGAGTATTATCCTCAAAGCACCATCATTGGTTGTCTACATCATCAACTAAAGCATTCCTTGCATGGAGCAATTAAGGAAGGAAGGCCTCTGCAGTAACAAAGGAAATTTCATCTCTTAATAAAGCAATGCAAAGAGATACCAAATGTAGGATGTCGGTAAATACAAATCTTATGATGAGTTGGGAACCATAAGTGTCTTACAAGATTAAATTAGCTTTGAAAAATCCTGATAGGATTTGTAGGGCTAATATTAACAGGGATACTGATATGTTTCATTGGTTTTAAATTAAAAAAAGCAGGAACTTGGACTACGACGACCACTACACAATCTACATAACGTGACACTCACTTTGTGTTGAAAACGTGAGAGCGCCACTCCATTTATGCATTCGGTTGTACACACTTACATATATATTTATATATTAACCCATCCATGTATGCATCAACTCCATGGTTATTATCTCTACTACTATGATAAAATATTTTATGATTTAAAAAGGGACTTTGTGCAACAATTGTTCAAAGTCCCATGTGAATTGAACACTTGTCAATTGAAATGGTGGTTATAACCACCACAAAGGCCACTTGTCAACTACAACCTCTTTATCTCCACCAAGGCCACTTGTCAACTAAATGGGACACGTGTCAACTATAGCCTTTTTGTCTCCATGGTGACCACTTGGCAATTAAATGAAGACACTTGGCAAATGAATGAAGACACTTGGCAACTGAATGAAGACACTTGGCAACTGAATGAAGACACCTGGCAACTGAATGAAGACACTTGGCAACTAAATGAAGACACTTGGCAACTAAATAGGACACTTGTCGCCCGCAGCTTTTTTCTCTCTATGGTGGTTATAACCACCCAAGATATTTTGTAACTTACCTACCTATCTTTGAACCCTATAAAAAGGCTTCAGGGGTAAGAAGAAGGGGGGATACATCACACTTTGGGAGAAGACATTGGGATCACACTTGGGCTCTCACTTGGAGACACACTTTGCGTCTTGGGAGAAGAGCATTTGTACAAAGAAAGTGTGAAAGATTGCTTGTAAGATGGCTTGCTAGAGTAAAGATTTCAGCCTCTTTGTCATATTCCTATGAGTTATGTTTTATGTTTATTTTGTTTAAATTGTTTAGCTAGTGGTTTAGATAGTATCATCCTTGGCAAGTAATTTTGGGATTTTTAGATTGCTCTTATTATTCTCGTTGCTTGATAGAAAATTTCTATTAAAATTTTTCCATAGAAACGCTTGTGTTTAAAAGCCTTAAGAGCATTTTAGTAGTAAATTTTGTTATTGTGCAATGTATAGGAACTGCTATTG
>MNCI01025456.1:841406-864228 GCA_015680685.1 Gnetum montanum
AAAACTTAAAATCAATTTTGTGTTCATTGTACTTGGAATGAAGAAGGATGGACCAAGAAGGAATGATTAGGGTGTGACATCAAGGGGACTTGTGGATTCTCTTTGGTGATGATGGTGGGTTTTATCATGCAATGTGGTCATACTAAGATCCTTGTAGATCTAATGAAAAATGGAAGTAAGAGTAATCAAAAGGGCACTCGAAAATCAAATGTTGTTATTGGGGGTCCCATTGGAAAGACATGCACCCATGCTTGAAGGTTGGCAGCTTCTCTGGATTTAGTAAAAAAAAAAAAAAACAAAGAAAAAAAAAAGAAAAAAAAAGAAGGAGAGCAAAAAAAAGAAAAAAAGAAAAAAAAGAAAAAAAGGAAGTGCCACAAAACAAAAATCACTCCTCCCCTAACTAAAACGCCAAGTGATCATACTCCTTGTTGTTATTGTACTCTCATAGTTGCTCATCATGGGATGAAACAATGCGATGTCACTGATTAGACGAATGGACTTGGTCCTGATCTTGGAATGATGAGTTAATGACATGTTAATCATGCTTTACACATAGGATTCATTGTGCCCTGAGTCAGTTACCTCATGTCCCAATCTCTACAATCCCTTTCTATAGTTCGTCTCATCTCACTGTTCGTGTAATTGTAGCTCATGTCTCGTATAGCGTAGAATTGTTACCTCATTCTGGTGATAATTACATGTGTGTGTTTTGTGAAGTCAGTGCGGATTACATTTAACCCTTCTAGTGCCTACGGACACTTTAAGTGTGGTTACACAAGGGCATTATAGGTTGAAACCTACTTTGGGGAGGATCCACTTGTGTAATATTTTGTAATCTTCACTTATGACATAGCTCACACACCCCATTTCTTACCCTCAGCATCATTTTTCAATTGATTTTCTTTCCCTACTATTATCCCTCTGAATTTCAACGTTCTTATGTTCCATCACATAACCTTTTTCTTACCACCCAAGGTTTTATTGATAAAATCCACATCATTATCATTAATTGTGCCTTTTGAATTAATAGAATTACCCTAGAACCCTTAATAATAGCCAATGTCCTCAATTTACAACATTTATTTCAAGAAAATCCTTCCAAAATTCGGTCTTTTTGTTGTGCCTCACATCACTAGGGATGAGATATCGCATACGCGATATCACGTCCCATGTGATATCGCGTATGCGATGTATCATACGCGATATCGCATCCTTGCCGCCTATAAATAGGTCACCCCCCTGCAACACTTAGCATCATTTTGTCATTCACATAGGGGGAGTTTTTGAAATTTTTTTTCTCTATGACTTGCGATTGAGTGACCCTTATTTTTCTCCTCATATCTCGCTTGCTGGTACTCCGATTTTAATTCCGTTTGAACCTGCTTGAACCCGGAGTGTTCAGTTTAGTCATGGGGGAGGGACACTTGCCAAAAAGTGCTTAACCTTTTTGAAATTTTTCATCGCCCAAAGGAAATCATTTAGGATAATTAACTCTAACACTTAGAATAATTGTGCCTAAAAATCATTTAACCTTTAGGTATACTGGGAGACTAAAATAGTAACCACCTAAGCCACAGGACTCATTATTACATACTTTTGGGCACTATCACACGTGATAACATAAGATCATTAATAAAGACAAGCAGTAAGGTATAGCTTAACTTCAAAAGCAACCTTACTAACGCTTGGCTCGTGTGATTGTAGATGGTCCCGAAACGTGGACAATAGGAGGGTCCTGCCCAAGGTGGAAAGAAACGATCTCGAAGGGGTGGAAGACAAGGTCTTGCTGGACAACATGTAGAATAGGAGGAGAAATCATTCAGTATTCATCAAGAAGAACCTCCTACTGGACGGTCGGGGAAAGCAGAAGGAGGAGCTGTTGCAGCGCCTGAACCAGGACAACAACTCACGTTGCCCTAAGATTGTGTTCAGGCTATCCATGAGAAGTCCACATTCACTATGGTGATTGTGGAGTTGAATTTTGAATAATTTGTAGAGTTCGCTCCTGAAGCCGTTAGGGATCACCTCAAAGGGTCTCCCTTATGGCCTATCCTCTCTGAAAGTGGTGCCTGGTACCTAGGAGAGACATACTAATTTTGGCACAATAAGGAGCAAGGCACAACTGTTAATATTGGTGGTGTGACAGTTGAATTCTCTATGCAAGCTATTTTGGAAGTGTTAAACCTTCCAAATATAGGGCCCCAGGTTGCTCGGTTATCCACCCATTCAGACCCTGATGTGCTAAAGGAGTGGTTGGAGAAGGCTTATGGCAGAGATAAAGCATTTGGTGAATTGATGACAAAAGAGAGGGTTTACTTCAAAATTGGTATGTATCACCTCTTCTCCACAAAGGGCTTAAAAAGGATATTGACGTATGCGGCTAGAGGATGTGCAGTGTTGATGGGAAAGGTTCGAAGAATGAAAGACAGGGAAGATGGCATTGCCAATCCCTTCTCTCATTAGAAATCTTTGTCAACGTGCTGGTATTCGGGGGTACACCAATGATGTCCTATGAAAGGCCTAGACTGCTTCATATGCTGAATTGCTAAAGGCACCAGCTCCAAGAAAAAGCACCAGTGAAGAGCTGGGACCAGAATAAGAAGAAGAACAGGTGGTTGGACCTAGTTAACCTCCAGCCATAGGTCCCAACCAATAACAAGAAGCAGGTCCTCACATAGGCCAGGATTAGACACCACCACTGCAAGACTATAGGCCGTCGATGAGCCATGTTAGGGCCATCGCTGAGATGGTCAGTTGGGGAAGTTGTGATGATGCAAACCTCTTCTGCATCATTAATGATGCCAAGCAGCCTACTATTTCATTGGATTGCACAAGGGGTGAAGTCTCTATTCAAATAGGAGGAGGGGAAAGTAGATGGTCACAATAGATCTCAGGAAATGCGACATCTTTCTAGGTCCAGTTAGAGACTGGTGAAGGAGCCATTGTGATTGTCATGCAACACCAGAATGCTATGGGAGCTGCAAAAGTGGTTGCTGACCACATCAAAGAATCTTCAACGTACCTATTGTGCCACTGACATATCTCACAGGAGCACGGGAACCTCAATGACTCCTACGAAATATGAGGATGTGCTTGATCAATTACTTCAAACAGGGCAAGTGATGATGTCCTTGTTTGACATCCCTTAGGATGTCATAGCAATTTAGTTAGACCTCATTTCCACAAAGGGGAAGTTGGTCTTAATAGAAGTAAGGGCCGAGCATGCTGAAGCTGAAGTGTAGAAACTCCAAGAGTAGCTCATGGCCTTACAAGGAGCACAGTAGGACCCTCTGCAATTTGTTCCTGCATACCAGCTAGAAAACTTTAGAAATGAGCAACTAACAAAGTTAATTGCAGAGAATAAAAGGGTGGTGGATGAAAAGGAGAAGGCTATTTGGGATGTCTCCGCAACATAGGCACAAACTCATGCACATCTTACGGCACTCAAAGCCTTATAGGAAGAAAACAAACAACTTGCAATTGACAACCTTCGGTTGACCACTGTAGAACAGCAAAAGAATGTTCTCAATGAGCACTTTTATCAATTATGAGAACAATTCATCTAGGTCAACTGAGACGTAAGCCGTTTAGCAAGAGAAAATCGAACCCTCTCAAGGGAGGAGGTACGCGCAATTCGTCAAAAATCAACCATTGAGATAAGCGCGTGGAAAAATGAGGCTAAACGACATGAAAAGCTGAAGGAGCATTTCTGTAATTAGGTGGGGATGTATAAATAGGTCCTTGAAAAGGATATCCATATGGCCAAGGCCCAAATCAATACTATCAGTGCTCAACACACTGACTGGCGAGCCATATTGGACACATATGCCCTCGTCCACCAAGCGAAGGTTAAAAACTAGACCTGCAGATTCAAGACTTAACAAAGTACATGGAGTTGGAAAATCTAAGATATGCCAACCTTGACATGTTAATAGCAGGGTGCTCGAGGTCAGAGCTCGAGCAGCAGGTAGCAACCACCCACATCAAATACGAAGCAGAATTTGCAGAACGCAAGAAGTTGTTAGAAAAACTGGATGTTGCAAATTCTAAACTTGAGGTGGTAAAAACCAGCTACCAAGGATAGAAAGAAATCACAAATGACTTGGCTTGCCTGCTAAAAAACCTTCACGAATACAAGAATAAAGCCAAAGCCTATGAGGAGGAACGACGGGTGTTCGCAGCTTGGTATGTCAAGGCCAACCAAATGTTTCCGCAACTACCCTGTCCATGGGAAGTGTCGAATCTGTCAAATGTTGGAACATTAGCATGGATGGCACAAGACCCTCGGACTGAAGAGGAGAAGCTCTAGGCCATACTTTAGCATCATCAAACCTCAAAACTTGGAGCACAAGACAAAGGGAAGGCACCAATGAAGGAGCCACCGCCACCAGGAACTACATGAGTTCCAAATTTTTTGTAGTTGTAGCATATTCTGTGTGTTGTGTCTTTATTTTGTTTTCTTCCCACACTGCGGCATCATCCCATTTCTTTTTCCATCTAATGATCCCATACCTATCCACTGTGTACTCACTGTAACTCGAGGACAAGTTTTCATTCAGTCGTGGGGGTATGATCAGTCGCGATATCGCATACGCGATATCACGTCGTCCCCTGCGATATCACGTACACGATATCACAGTCTGTCACCAATTCTATAAATAAGAGGTAGCTCTTCCTTGTTTCACAACAATAGAGTTAGACAATAGTGAAACTCTGGCAGTTTGATTCCTCTAAAGATAGATTATTTTTCCAGTGTATGCCCACAGTGTGGTGAATGTAATTGTACGACATCCTTTATTCGAGTGTGATGTACTTGGACACACACATGAATGGCAATAAAGATCAAGATTACTTCATCATTGTAGCATTAACTTTGTTATTTATTTATTTAATTGTTATTTACTGCTTTCCTAGTTAATACTCTCTCACCCTTAAACTCACGTTAGACGCGGAATGAGTACGACTTGATTACGAGCATTTAAGTGTGACTACTTGGTAACCTAGTAGCATACCTAGGATCTATGCTTGGTAATCCCAGTGGTAGTCATGCATGAAGTACAAGATGTGTACGGATAATCAAGGAACAGATGCTCATCACACTTAGGCTAGTTTAGATTCTCTCTTACCCTTTCCTCCTAGCTTAGTTAATATTACTTTCCATTGCCTTCAGGAGTAGCATTAGATTAGAAACCCATCATACATCTCACTCTGGACTAAACCATACGTGACAAATATAATACTAGTCTAGGTGGGAAGACAACGAACTACAACCTAAGGCTAACTGTTTAGGTGCCACAACTAGTCCGTTTATGGAGTTCGACCAGATCGCACGTGAAAACGCTTGTATTTGTATGGTTGAGTGTAGGGATACCTTGCCACTCATTAAGTATCATTGAAGTTATTTGAATATGTATTATCTAAAAATGAAAAATTAGTAATTATTAATGCCAAAATAATAAAGGAGTAGAAATAAAATTTGTTCAAGGTGGTTAATAAATGGTCAATAGACTTTGCCTAGTCTTATGATGATATCACATGCATTAATTTTTGTATATGCCAACATGACATATACATGGATCCTACAACAAAGTCCAAACACTAATTATAGTGCAAGCTAAATTCCATGCTCAAGGAGATCATTAGGCAAGAAATTGAAAAACTACTCAAGGTAGAAATTCATTTATCTTATAATGGATAGTAAGTTGTGATCATGTTAAAAAAAAGGAGGCAAGTTGTCGGTTTGCATTGAGTTTTGGCTGTTAAACATGGTAACATTCAAAGATCACTTTCCATTATTATTTATTGATCAAGTGCGAGATACAATTGTAGGGCATAAGTACTATAGCTTTTTGGATGGTTATTATGGATATAACCAAATCTGAATTACTTCAAAAGAGTAGGAAAAAACAAATTTCATAAGTCCCTAGGGAACATTTTCATATGAAAAAAATGTTATTTAGCTTGTGTCCCCACAATGGTTCAACACCTCATACTTGGTGTGTTTTAGAAACAAATTAGTGATCTTATAGAAGTATTTATGGATGCCTTCTTCATCTATGAATTTAATTTTGAGAAAGCACTAAACTATTTAGAATAGGTAGTTAAGAGTTACATTGGACCAATCAAAACTTGAATTAGCAAAAGAGTCACTTGATGATCTAGAACATCATTGTCTTGGGATATTGAATCTTAGAGAAATAAATTGAAATGCATCCTAAAAAATCAAAGTGATCTAAGAAATCATTCAAAGATATTAAACCATGAAAGATGTGAGGTTATTTCTTAGACACACTAGCTTATACTAATGATTTATTAAGAATTTCTTTAAGATCACCAAGTTGTTGGTTAAGCTCATCAAGAAAATGCATTGTTCATTTGGATGGAGAAAAGCAAAAATGCTTTTGGGCTTCTTAAGTAAAGGCTCGTAGAAAATCCAATTCTATGGGTACCTAATTAGCGTAGGCCTTTTCATATCATGACCAATGCTTCAAACTATGGTGATGAGTCATTTGGTTGGCTGCGGTGACAACATGTTGTCACTAGGATGCTATCAACGTGATCTTGTCGACGTGATCCCGTTGACGTAGGGTTTGATCCATTGACGTGTACCCGTCAATGGGGGTCCCTATTTCACCTATAAATACATGCTCATTATTGCATTTATGGCATTCCTTTCATAATTTGTAGCAAAGTTCTTGGAGTTTTGTCATTCAGAAGCTAGAATATTTTTCTAAGTGCTCGTAGTAGGAGTCAAAGAGTGTACAAAGCTTTATTCAAGCACTGTTGTACTTGAGCACAATAGTGTGTGTGACAATAAAGATGAGCTTTTTGATATACCTTATAGCACTTTGAAATAGATTAATTGTTTATTTATGCATTTAATGTTTTATGTAATTTTATTTGATTCTTTAAGTAATTAAGTAATAAATTAAGCTAAATTAAGCTAGATTAAATAACGATTAATTAAGCACATAAGTACGACCACTTCTAGCATACACTTGGTGCTTGGTAATCCTAGTAACACTTAACGTTTTATAACCCAGTAACATTAAATGTGATTAGGATGTGTATAGTAAGTGGAAATGGATGCTTATGTTAGGATTAGTTAAGTGTAGCTAGTTAGATTAAATTAGTAATTAAATTATTTTATTTGTTATTCTTTATCCTTAGGTGACTTAAAACATAAAACGTAAACATGAAAAAAATCATATGCCTCAGTTGCACTTAACCATACCTTTGCTGAACCAAAATGATAAGGAGGATCCTCCCTCTAGGGGTTCTCAACATAAAGACTCTCCATTCCTTGACTTTGGTGAAGGGGACTTGAACCCATACGTATAGTCCACTATCAATAATATGAGTTTATGCAAAAGTGGGAATCAAGGTAGGGGCTCAAGTAATCATGATGATGATGATAAACTTGATGATCTTGGCTATGACAAGAAAATAGGAGATGATAGACACCATGGTGGTGGCAGTTCTCCTTCCTCTTCACCCTGTTCTTTAGCATCTTCTTCTTCCTCCTTTGAATCTGATCAAAATCGTAGGGGATGAAACTTTGATGGAGGTGAATGGTAGGAGAATGATCATAGGCCCCACCATGAACGAAGGGGTAGTAGGGGATATCATAAGCATCATCAAAATCATGATGATGATGAACCTTTGCTTGCAACTTAAAGCATGCTAAACATTTTAGAGGCAGTCAAAATTCCAACCAACTATGTGAAAAATAGTAGAATCAAGAGGTTGGATATGAATAATATCCCTAGATTTGAGGGGGAATATAAGTCAAATCCATAGACCCATCTTCAAGTCTTTCACAATGCTTGTGCCTTGTAGAACATAAAGAATAATTAGTAGAAACTCAAGTTATTTTCTAGGATACTTGTAAAAGAAGCAAAAAGTTGGTACCCCTATGTAGAGCTAAAATCAATTCATTGATGAAGTACAATGCTTGAGTTGTTTAATGAAAAATATTAGATGTGCTCCAGAGTGTCCAATTTGAGAAGGAAAATCCAAAGCTAGTGACAAGGAACACATGAACCCTTGGATGCTCTTGCAGGAATTTGGGGTGTACGTTATGAATCCTAGGCTAGCAAGAAGGAAAGCACCTAGAATATTACCTTATCCTCAAGCCAATCCTAAGCAATTCCACCAACAACAAGCTTATCATCCAAGTGGAGCTCCACCACAACCATATGAGAAATATCAACAATGGGAGCATCGACAATCATGGGGATGCTACCACGGAGGTAGTAGTACCCTTATAGGCAGCCATATCCATATGGGTACTATGTTTAACAACCCATGTCTTTGCATGACTCTTCTAGTCATGCTTCCTTCTAGCATCACTACTACCCTCCAGAGTACTACAAAACTCATTCTCCATCTTCTAGAGGGGAATCCCCATATCCTTATCATCCTATTCATCCTTCATCACATGTCCCTCCATCCTTAACCTAATTACTACCTACTTCATCCATGCATGATGAAATTCCCGCACAACCATAGTAACGTAACTCTACTAGGGCTGTTAACTTACAACTAGTTCCTTTGCCAAGTGGTTTAAAAATAGATCCTATAAAAGACCATTCTTCCAAATCAACGATCTTTCAAAGCCCTCACCAAATCATGTACCTGTTCACCCTATGTCTCCTTCATCCTTTGCATCCATTTCTTTCAAGAACCCCTTAAAACAAATGCCTCCCAAGATCTGCATAGTGATGTTAACCCATGTTGTATTCAATTAGATCAAGGCTGGGAACCTTCATAGGAAAAGAGCTAATTTTAGAAGTCCTTTCATCCACTTTTAGATTCTTGAAAATGAGCCATGTAAGGCTCTTCTTGATTCAAGTTCTGATGTTAATCTGATTTCTCATGAAATGTACCAAGCTTGAAATTTGCCTCCTCTCAAGAAGAGCAACATCTATTTAGAATTGGCAAATCAATCCATGACTGTTCCCTTGGAACTAGTGGAGGACATTGTCTATGGGCGGTCCTATCTTGCTAATTACATGGTGATCAAAGTTGACAATTGCAAGGGGGATTTCCTAGTCATTACGGAAAGGGCTTGGTTGAGCATTGTTGATGAGCGAATGGGCATTAGAGATCTTTCCTTGGAAATTTCCAATGAAAATGCTTTTGGAAAGAGCAAGAAGAAGAGGGTTCCATGCATCACATACAATGATATAGGGCACAATTGTGCATAGAAATTATGGTCTATCAAAAGCCAATCAATCAAAGCATGCAAACAGTATGTAGATGAATCTAAAATTCAAAAGTTCATATATGCAGTAGCCAAAAAACAAGAGGACACCTAGTGGTTGATAATTGATTCTAAAAGCAACACACTTTACATGGAATAGACTAAGAGCTTAACATGTGCCTATGTTGAAGGCATGAATGGACTGGAGTAAGTTGATCGCTAGCTCTCTGATGATGAACATGATGATACTAATTGGTGAAAGTTGGAGATCCTTGAAAATTTCAAACAAGAGCCCTTAGAGTTGAAAACTCTTCTTACTAGCATGGAGTATGTATTTCTAAAAAATTGCAAGCTGGTAATAATAAATGCCAACCTTGCTTCTAAACTAAAAAAGATGCTATTGAAGGTAGTTAACAAATGGCCAACAACCTTTGCTTGGTCATATCCTGAACTCATATGGATTGATCCTTGGATATGCTAGCATTGAATCTATACCTATTTGGCCATGAAGCCAAAGAGGTAGCCATAGCAGCAGTTGAATCCTAAATTGAAGCATATTGTTGAAGAGGAAATTGAACAACTCCTTAAGGTGGGCTTCATCTATCTTATTACAAATAGTGCATGGGTTAGCCCACTCATGATCATGCTAAAGAAATGTGGCAAGTGGTGGGTTTGTATTGATTTTAGGCTATTGAACATGTCAAAGATCATTTTCCATTGTCATTTGTGAACCAAGTGTTAGACACTATTTTTGGGCATTGCTATTGCAAATTTCAAGATGGTTATAATGGCTATAACTAGATTTAGATTACACCTCAAGATTAGGCCAAACTAATATTCACAAGTCCTTATAGGAATTTTGCATATAAAAAGATTCCTTTTGTTCTATGCAATGCCCCTACAACATTTCAATGCCTTTCCCTAACTATTTTTTACAGCAGATTGGTAGTGGGGTGAAAGTCTTCATGGATGACTTCTCCACCTATGGTGCTATGTTTGAGCAAGCCTTAGATTGCCTTGATCAAGTGCTAGTGTGTGAAGAATAATCTTTAGCTCAATTGGTAAAAAAGCCATCTCATGGTCCAAGAGGACATTATGCTGGGGCACAAAATCTCACAAGTAGGGAATGAGGTGGATCTTGAAAAGATTAGGATTATCCAAGGAATAACCCATCAACTAAAAATAGGTAAAGATGTCCAATCATTCCTTGGACACACTGGCTACTACTGGCGATTCATAGAGAATTTTTGTAAGATCGTGAAACTATTGGTCAAGCTAACAAAGAAAGATGCTCCATTCATATGGACCAAGGAATGTGAAAAGATATTCCAACAACTTAAGGAGAAGCTTGTAGAAACTCCAATTCTACAAGCTCCTGATTGGTCCCATCCATTTTACATTATGATGGATGCATTAAACTATGCCTTGGGAGCCTTGGAGAAATTCAAGCACTATGTGCTTGGATACAAGGTGTTTGTGCACACTAACGGCAATGTCATTCGCTTCCTCATGAACAAGCCAATGATGAGCCCCCATTTGATATGGTAGTTGGTGATCTTATAGGAGTTGAAGTTTACAATGGTAAATCAAAAGGAAACTGAGAACATGGTCATTGATCACTTTTCTCGATTGTGATGGGATAACAAAGAGGAGGAGAGCCCACTCTCTAATCAATTCCCTAATGAACTCCTCTTTGTCAGTGTAATAAATGAACAAGTGCTCAATGAACCAAAATGGTATGATAACATCCTTACTTATCTTCTCACTTAGGATATGCCACAAGATTTGATCTATCATAAGAAATAATAATTTCTTCATCAAGCCAAACACTTCATGGAAATTAAAGGATACCTTTATAGGGTGTGTGCTGATGGCCTAGTTTGTTGGTATGTTCTTGATGCAAATCAACTATGCATTCTCCAAGTTACTCATGAGGTTCCTTGTGGGGATCACTATGTAGGAAGATGCATGACCATTAAGATTCTGCTAGCAGGGTATTACTAGCCAACAATCTTCAAGGATGCTCATCAATTCGTTTGCTCTTTTCAACACTGTCAATGAGATGGTGGGATAACCTCTCGAATGAAGGAGCCTCAATAGTGAATCCAACCATTGGAATCCTTTGACATTTGGAGCATAGACTTCATGGGTCCCATCATGCCCATGTCAAATGGAAAGGCATAGATAATAGTAGCTGATGACTATTGTACCAGATGGGAAGAAGTAGCTGCTGTCACCTACTATACATCTTCCACTGCTACTCACTTTATACAACAGAATATTATAAATAGGCTTGGAGTGCCATGTGCACTAATTTCTAACAATGGAACTCACTTTATAGATGCTACCTTTCGCAAGCTCATGCAATGCTTGGGGATCAAACATAAACTAACAACACCCTACCATCCCCAAGCCAATGGTCAAGCTGAAGTCACCAATAGGAAGATCACTAAGATCTTAATTAGAAAAATTACCAAACATAGGAGAGACTGGAGCATGAAACTCAATGATGTCCTTTGGGCCTACCACTCCACATGGAAATTACTTGTAGGCTACTCTCCCTATGAGGTGGTGTATGGAAAAATTCTAACTCTCCCCATTCAATCCAAGCTTTATACACTTTTAATAGCCTATGACTTAGATAAAAAGAAAGATTAATCAACCTTAATGTGCTTAATGAGAATAAATTGGTGTTCCTTTCCTTGAATGAAGTGCATAAGGCATTCAACAAAATAATGCCATGGCCTTAGGATAAGGAAAGTTAAATTTCAACCTAGAGACAAGGTCCTCTACTGGAACCCCACACATGTACCTCAATGAACTAAGTTCCAAGTGTTTTGGAAAGGGCCATGTTAATTTACAAACATGAGAGCCCAAATACGAAGCAACTAGTGAACATGAAACAACTCAATCCTTTCCATGAGCCCAAGCAAGGCAGTGCAAGTAATGCCTCATCAGATGGACATCCATGCTCAATCTTTTGCATCTCCTACTTTCAACTCAGTCATGGTAGAGATGGCCATCCATGTTAATATCTTAAGTGGCTTCTCAGTTTTTCTACTTTTTGGTTTTACAATTTTTTTATTTTACATTTTCTTTATTTTTATACATTTTTGTTTTACACTTTGTTATTTCTCCAAATTTTAGTTTTACGAACATTTTACAATTTCTTTTATATTTTCCTTTATTTTGGTGTGGATTTTCCTTGTTTTCTAATAAAGTGCTTTATTTCCAACAAGACATAGTGATGTTATAGTTGTTTGCTAATCGTGGTTTGTACGTAATGTTTTTGATTACTAATGTTTGGTTTTCATTTTTGAATTTTGATGACTAAAAACTAAGACAAGGTTTCTTTTTCATGGAACAGGCAGTGAGTTCACATCATCCAGCCATCCACCAAACTCTATGATTTTCCTTATTTTTGGAAATATGAGGTCCCTTTTTCATTAATAAAACTTTAATGAACTTGTGACCTTGGTAGTTTTCAAAATTGGAAAAGATTCAAAAGTTTGAATAGGGTGTGACTTCAAGGGGATTCAAAGGTCTTTTTATGTCTCTACTTGCTTGAGTGCATGTGCGTTTTCATGGATTTTTTATCGTTCCATGTCAACCAATAATAGGAAGTTGAATAAGTCCTTGCATGGTGTGGTTCCCATATAAAAATCTGTAAAGTCCATTGGAAAAAATGAAAAATGATGGGAATTCAAAGCATGCCCCTTACACAAAATAATAGGCTACAAGCATTGGTTATGAGACTAGAAAGACATGTTACCTATGCCTAAGGGTCCCCTCTAACTAAGGTTCTTTCTCACTTCTTGCTTCTCTTTTCTTCTCAATTAAGGAATGGTGGTTGTATATGGGAGCATTCTTGTGTCTTGAGGGGATGGACTAGTCTTAGAGTGGCGATGCAAAGTCACTGAAATTGGTTAGTTTTGATTTAGACTAAGGATGGGTTTGATTGGGTCATTTAATCATGGCATCCATAAGGGACTTCATGTGACCATAATTCATAATTTCATTTCACATTCTCTCTCATCCATCAATGCTTTCCATAACCCATCTCATTACCAATTTTCATGTTTTTGTTCAATGTCTTAGTTTGACATGTTGAAATTCTTAGGTAGATTCCTTCAGATTTGGTCCTTAACTTTTCATAATCATTAATCAAATGTGGGGCTCATGGAATCCTTAGTTGAGGTTATGTAAGGGAAAAAAGGGCATGTGCCTATTATGGGGGAGGATCCACTTGCATATCTCTTGGTTGGGCTAGTTAAGTTCCTCATCTTTAGGCATTTTTGTAATCAAATCTTTTGTACACCCCATTGATGCATCCAACTATATGCTCCTTATGGCATATTCTTCAATAAATTTCATTCTCTAGTTTTCAAAATTTTGAGCATTCATGAGCCCTCTTCAAGTATTCCATCATGTTCATGGCTTTTCTGGCTCTCTATAAACACTAATTTCATAAGAAAACTCTTCATATTTTTCAAGATATTTAAAGTGAAAATTTTGGGTATAAGCTCTATAGATAGGTACTCATTGATGGAGCCCATACGTAAATGGGACCTCGTTGACATAAGGATCCACCTGCCTATAAATAGGTGTGAACACTTAGCAATTTTTACATTTTCTCATACATGAGAGGGGAGTTTTTGAACTTTTTAGAGCCCAAAACCTTCCAAGAGCCATATCTTTCTAATCGTTTGTTTGATTCACTTTGTTCTTCGACCCTGTAGCTACCAGAGGTAAGCTCTTTGGTGTGGGGGCCACAAACCTTAAGTTTTGGATGAAAATATTTTGGAAAATTTCTAGCTCCCACAAAGGTTTAACAAAGAAACCAACATTAAAACATCAAATTATAAGAGTTAAACTCTTCCAACAAGCTCTGGTGACACTCTAAGTTAAAAATTAGCAAAATGATAATAAAATAATCAATCTACTATGGTCCAAACTTAGCCTAAATTGGAACCACCCAATGAGAAAGGTACTTAAATGTTAGAAGTTACACATTGAATGCTACTCCTTGGTTATGTTGTGATTGCAGATGCCACCTAAGGGAAAACACGCATAAGAAGGAGGATTGTCCCAAACAAGGGATAAAAAACCAAGAACGGGAAGGGGCCAACAATAGGCTCATAAGAAATTAAAGACCCATGCAATAGGACCTATTCAAAAGGAGCTCGAAGTGGAATTTGTTTAACAAATTCTTGAAAAAGCTATGGTAATAGAACAGTCTCACTGATATGAGGAACCCTATCCTAGACTAAACCTTGAGATGACCTTGATAGAAGCCTGCCTCAGGAAGATCGTGAATAGGAAGGTCCAAAAATTGGTGATGGAAGAATTAAACTTTGGATCTTTCTTAGATTTTGCATTGCCAAAAGTCAAAGCTCAGCTATAGAACTCTCCCATATGTTGTACAATCACATCCAATGGGGAGTGGTACATGGGAGAGATATCTTTTCTGGAACAATTGATAGGCTAGTTCAATGGTCAAAATCAAGGATATTTTGGTGTCCTACTTAGTGAAAGCCATTGCAAAGATCCTTGGGTTACCAGAAATTAGGGCCAAGCTTGTAGAAATCCTCATGTAGGCAAAACTTGGTATTAAAGAGAAATGGATGTAGCAGTGTTATGTAGTTGATCGTAAGGAGTTTAGTGCACTCACCATGATGAAGCATGCATACTTTAAGATATCAACCTTCCACCTCAATCCAATAATGAGGCCAAGCAAGATCACTACTTTCTCCACTTGTGCATGCACTGCTCTAAGTGGTTGATTCCTTGTCAACCTTCCATAATTGATCTATCTTAAGATAGAGAAGCATTTGAAAGAAAATGAACGTGGAAGGAAGGAACTCCCCTTCCCATGCCTCATCAAAAAATTATGTAAGAGGGGAGGCATAACACGCTACACTAATGATGCGGTTTGACGTGCTTCGTCCACATCTTGGATAGAAATGATGAAAGATAAGGTGCTTGCTAAGATCATTTAAGAAGAGGAGCAATGAGCACCACCTTCATAGCCCACTCAGAAAACAATGTTAGAGGCCTATGCTACCCTTAAGCACATGTGCAAGATCCAAGAGTACCTCTTGTATGAGAAAGAGCAATAATAGAACCAAGTGGTGGTGACCCATCTATGTATTAGCCAATGATAAGTCACCTCAATAAAGTGGCTTGAACCATTAGCTAGATGGAAGGAGGTGGGCTAATGTTTTTTGCCCAATGTATGTAGCTATCCCTGAGATTGAATCCTGACACCCAAGAGGTAATGGTATCTCTCTCTCAATAACAACAATTTCCAGAAAGCTCTGGGAATGCTGCTATTTTTTCAATGAGTGGACGCAACCGTCTTGGTGGTGCATCACAATGGGTAGGAGATAACTATAGAGATGGTTATTGATAGAATTGTTGAGGCCTTAAATGCACCTACAATGTCTGTACTATATGTTTTTGCACTCAAGGATGTGCAAACCTTTGCAGGAACAATTAGTGATAGATTAAGTGTAGCCTAGCATGAAGAGTTGCTGGACTGACTAGTGGGAACTAGGCAATCAATTTTAGATACCTTTGATCTTCCAGACACCATCACAAAGACCTTGTTAGAGTTTCTTGAAGCAATGGGAAAGTGTATGATATTGGAGGGGCAGCTTGAAATAGCCCAAGGTTAGAATCAATGCTTGGTTGTAGAGGTTGAAGAATTAAGAGCCTGCTTCATTGATCCCACATTTCTTAACGATACAATTACATGTGATGAAGCTTTTCAACAGCTTCATGACAAGCTCATATAGGTTGAGGACACAAAGGAGACAACCATCTTTGACCAGTCCATAGCCAATGCCAAAACATACACCATTCAGAAGGACTTGGTTTAGACGTGCCATGAGACTGAAATCCTAACTGCAGAGAATCATTGCCTCCGGAATGTTGATGTGCATAAGTAGAAAATGCAAGAATTTATCCATCAACAATAGGAATAGCTAGCTAGAGTGAACATTGAACTAAGAATGTTGGCAACCAAAAATAGAAATCTCTCCATGGAGGAAGTCTGAGCCCTTTGCCTAAATTCTACAATAGTGATAGCCACCTAGAAGAATGAGGCTCTTAAATTTGAGAGAGTCAAGAACCATTACAAAGATGAGGTTGGACCACAAAAAGAAATCAATGAAAAACTAATCTAAATGGTGAAGGGAAAAGTCAGTTAGGCACTCTAATAACTCAAGAAAGAAGGTGATGTTTGTTAGCCTATCTTTAATGGGCTCAATGACTACAAGAAAAGTGGAGATTCAAATGAAAGAGCTACAAATCAAGGAGATGATGAAGTACATGGAGCTTTGTAATCTTAGTTATACAAATCTAACAATGCTAACTATTGGATAGTCATGGTCAAAGTTAGAGAAGCAAGTGGCCATCTTGTACTCACTATACAAGGTAGAATTCAAAATCCATGTGGAGCCCAAGAAAAAGCTTAAGATTGTTAATGCTGAACTTGAGGTTCTTAGGACATAATTCACCAATTAGAGATCCACTACTAAGAACATGGCCAAAAGGATGAATGACTAGTTGGAGCTGCAAAATGCAGTCAAGGCATTCGATGTTGAATGCAAAATTTTTGCTGCTTGGTTTATCAACATGAAGGAGTTGTTCTTGACAATGCCTTATCTCTAGAATTTTCCCACTCCAGCCCACATTCAAGAAGCTACATGGATCGTGGATGATCCCAGTGGAAAGGAGGAGAAGATTAAGGCACTATTGGATGCCTTTCATCTTCCTCTAGACATTGTAGCTACCATCGGACAACCACAACCACCTCAACCACTGGGTGTGCTTGCAGTAAGAGAAGGTCCTTCAGAGCCTTAGGAGCCTCTACCGCCTCAGACCATTTGATCTTTTCCAATGTCTTTATGTCATCAAAGGAATTATGTTTGTCAGGTTTTGTCCTAATGTTTAATTTTGTTGTTTTGAACACTTGAAATTTTGTAATCATTGTAAAATCGTACACTCTAGGCACTTAGTTTTTGTTATGTAGTTTGTGTGCTTGTTTTATGTGTTAATAATGTCATACCTTTTAAAATTTTGTAGAGAACTCAAGGATGAATTTTCATTCAATCATGGGGATATGATGTGTTGTTTGGTTAGCCGTGTCGATGAGATGTCATCGACATGACCCCTTCGATTGGATTCTATAGATGTGATCTTGTCGATGTAGGGTTTGACCCATTGATGTGTGCACATCGATTGGGCCCCCTATTTCACCTATAAATACATGCTCACTAGTTGCATTTATGGAATTTCTGTCATAAGTTGTAGTGAAGTTCTTGTAGTTTTATCATTCAAAAGTTAGAATATTTTTCTAAGTGCCTGTAGTAGGAGTCAAAGAGTGTACAAATCTTTATTTAAGCACTATTTTACCTAAGCACAGTATTGTGTGTGGCAATAAAGATGAGCTTTCTGATAAACCTTATAGCACTTTGAAATAGATTAATTGTTTATTTATGAATTTAATGTTTTATGAAATTTTATTTAATGATTTAAGTAATTAAATAATTCATTAAGCTAGATTTTATAACAATTAAATAAGAACATAAGTACGACAACTTCGAGCATATGCTTGGCACTTGGTAATCCCAATAATGCTTAATGTTTGGTAACCTAGTAGTGTGAAACATGTTCAAGGTGTGTACAACAAGTGGAAATAGATGCTTATGTTAGGATTAGTTAAGTGTAGCTATTTAGATTAAATTAGCAATTAAATTACTTTATTCATTATTCTTTATCCTTAGACTACTTAAAACATAAAACATAAAAATGATAAAAATCATATGCCATAGTTGCACTTAACCATATCTTTTCATTTCATAAGTGTAATTGGGAAAACAACGATTACAATGGTTAGTTTCACTTCCTAAAGACCAATGTACTTATGAGGCTATAAGTTCATGTAATTTGACTGGATCACATTTGAATGCTTAGTGATTCGTATGGTTGAACGTTGGGTGTACTTGCCGCTCATCATATGGTATGAGAATTATGCTTATAAAATTTTATGATCAAAATCATCTTTATTACATCCACTGTACAAGAAAAAGCATTGTATTTTCATAGGTTAATTACACCATGAGAGAAAAGAAATTAATGATACTGGTGCATGTGCTTGGAATGTTTAGGCAATAGATGTTTGACTATCATGTGCTTGTGCACATTGATCACAATGGCATCTAGTTCATTATGAATAAACCAATGGTAAGTCCCTGAATTTTTTGTAGCTCATGATCTTGTAGGAGTTTAATATTATAATGATCAATAAGAAGGGAATTAAAATATTGTAGTAGATCATTTATCTCAATTAAAATGAGATGACAAGGATGATGAAAAGTCCTTGCCTGATCAATTTTCTAACAAGTCTTTATTTGCTAAGACTATTGTAGTGTCTTAATCAGTAATTACTCCATGATTTTTTGATTACCTTACTTACCCACAAAAGCAGAAGGTGTCTCTTGAACGGGATAATCATGAGATGTAACATTTTCTACATCATGTAAAGCATTACATGAAGATAGAGGAAAATCTCTACAAAATTTGTGTAGATGACTTAGTTTGCTAGTATGTACTAGAGGAGAGTTAACTAATGATTTTCTAGGATGTGCATGAAGAATCTTATGATGGCCATTACACTAAAAGATAAAGAATAATAAAAATCCTTATGGATAGCTACTTTGGCCCATACTTTTCATAGACATGCATCACTTTGCTACATCTTGTGAACATTGTTAGAGGGACAATGAGGTATTAATCCATTTTAAGGAACCGTAATAGTAGATCTAACCACTTAAATCATTTGATCTTTAGGAAATTGAATTTATGAGACCCATCACCTTTTCATTAAATCTGAAATCATATATAAATGTTGTTATGGACTATTATATAAAATGAGTTGAAGTAGCTACAATCATGGATTGTACTATAGTAAGTACTATCAAATTCTTTGAGTAGCATGCAATGAAGAAATTTAACATGTTGCACATGCTTATTTCATACAATGGCACATACTTCATAGGGAAAGCATTTAAACAACTCATGTAACACTTAGGGACGAGTCACAAATTTTTCATACTTTGCCATCCCTAAGACAATGGTTATAATGAAGTCACAAATAGAGAGATAATATAACAACATTGCCTTGACATTGTCTAAAACCCCAAGGAATTTCATTAGATCTAATGGACTTGGGACAAAAGACCTAGAAATCATGCCTCTAAGTGAGTAATGCATGCTCTTCACTAACTTAGAAAGGAGTGTGCAACATATCTGAATCTCTTAGATTGAATATACATGTCTAGGAGAACATCTATGATTTTGAACAAGGACTGGCAAATAAGTAAACAAAAAACCCTATAAACATTGTTGGTAGGAGGATGATGATGTATCTATAGGAGATGCCTCATCCCCAAACCCCTCATGATCTAGTACAAGGTTCGATGTAGCATTGTACTTAGACTATTTAATCTAGGCTACCTACATATCTATGACCATTGTATAATATAGTCTTATGTAGTTCTATAAGTATGAGGGTAAGATAAGAAGGACAAAGAGGTCATAATAGGGTGGAGTCCTTTTGTTCCTTGGAACGACCAAGTTGGAGTGGGTTTTCAACACTTGAGTGCCATGAACAAACATTTTAGAGTGTTCCATCTTTAAATCGTGGGAAGGAACTAGGTGAACTACTAATCTTAAGATTTCTCTCATAATTCTTCCCCATATAAAAGAAGCAAAATCCTCATAGTAGAACCTATAATAAGCTTCAAGAGTATACTTCTTGTATAGGTTTAAAGTCCATCAAATTTGAGGAGTCATTCAAATTAATCACAAGTCTAGTTGAGTTTCTTCTAAATGGTTTCTCAGTGTCCATTAATAACTATATATATTTTTAATCAATTTGAAGGATCACCAAGAAAATAAACTAAGAAAAAATAAAAAAAATGCTTTAAGGAATTGCAACAAATTATTAGGCAAGAAAACATGTTAATATTAAAAATGATAAAGAAGTAGATAACTATAGTGGTAGCTAAAGTCAAAAATAAGGCCTTGGTTATATGTTATGAGAAATTAGGAACAAAATAAGGAGGAAAATCTATTTATAAATTTACAAAAATCAGAAACAAGAAATGTAAGCATATTGATAATGTCAAATGCATCAAGAAAGTAGATAAAAAGAATTTTGGTAAAAGATAATAAAATTTTGAGTAGGTGGAAAATTTATTTTCAAGAATTATTAAATGAAGAATTTCAAAGAAAAGACATCCAATAAGAAGAACCAAATTTTTATTTGGTTAATAAACTTTCCTTCTCTAAGGTAAATCTAGCCTTATCAAAGATGAAAAATGAAAAAGTTGTTGGACTAGATAACATTCCTATAAAAGGTTGAAAAGCATTGGAAGATACATAAGTTTGTCTGGTTGATACAATTATTTAAGAAAATTTTGAAGAATGGAGAAATACCTAACAATTAAAGAAAAAGCTTTAATGTTCCAATTTACAAAAATAAAGGAGACCTACAAAATTATGCAAACTAATGAGCCATACTATGAAGCTTTGGGAGTGATTCATAAAGTAGCATCTTAGACTTGAATCACTAGTTTTAGAAAATGAATTTGGATTTATTCTAGGGAGATTTACTATAAAGGCTATTTTTTTTATATGATAACTAATGGAGAAATTTAGAAAACATAGAAGAAATTTACATATGATCTTCTTTGATTTGGAAAAAGCATATGATAAAGTGCCTAGAGATATTATTTTGTGGGTCTTATGGAGGAAAAACATCCTTGATAAATATATGAAAGTGATTCAAGACATGTATGAAGAAGCTATCACTAAAGTTAGAATAGCTTGTCGAATAATATTTGATTCTCTAGTCACAGTAGGTCTATATCAAGGTTCTGTATTTATCCCACCCTTATTTGCCATTATTATGGATGAATTAATTAAGAAAACACAAGATGAAATCCCTCAGTATATGCTATTTGCTTATGATAATATGTTGGTGGATATAACTCAAAAAAATATTACTGCTTTAGAATCGAAAAGCTTAAAAATTAGTAGAAGTAAGACAAAATATATAGAATGAAATTTTAATAATAACATAAGTGATGAAATAGAAGTGACAATTCAATGCAAAAATTCCCTTATTGCAACCAGTTTCGCTACCTAGGATCAATTCGCTAATGTGATGGTGAAATTGATAAAGATATCAGAAATAAAATTAAGACAAGATGGTTAAAATTGAGATAGGTTACTGGTGTTCTATGTGATAAAATAATACCAATAAAATTAAATGAGAGATTTTACATGACAACAATCAAACTTGCTATCATATATGATGTGCAATGTTCTGAAGTACAAAAATCACATGAACAACAAATTAATATGGTAGAAATGCAAATGCTGTGATGGATGTCACATGTTACTAGAAAAGACAACCTACATAATATATACATTAGAGGAAGACTTGGAGTGACTTATATTTTAGAAAAGCTACAAGAATGGTGGCTTAGATGGTTTGGACATGTGTAGAGGAGATCAAACAGTGGGCCTATAAATAAAGGTTACTACATCGGTGTTCTAGGAAAGCCACCAAAAGGAAGACTAACGAAGGAATGGGAAAAAACAATCAAAGATGAATTGAGAAAACTTGAAATAAATAAAGATATAGCTCTTCATAGAGGTCAATGGTGAAAAAGAATTCATGTAGCCAACCCCATTTTATTGGGAAAAGACTTGGATAATAATGATAATGATAATTTGAAGGATCACCAAGATTTATTTTTAGCCCTAGTGTTGGACTTATGAGACCTCTCCTCAAAGAGAACATACTCCATGGAAGTCATGTCTTAACAACCTCAAATCTTGCTAGAAACCTAGGTTTTACATCTAGCTCCAAGACTAATATTCTTGTTAGTTTAGCCAACTATATTGTAAATAACCATGTGCATACCAAAAGCACATTTTCCCTTTTATAGAATATGTCATGAATTGGAAGTATCATTTATCAACAAGTAGCCATCATGAGAAGTAGGTCCTCAAAGAATTTTGGTAGAACATTGCCAGAAAAATAATTATGATAAATCAAATAGCTACTATCTTTTGTTATTAATCCCCATAAGGTTCACAATAGGGAAGGTTTACTAGAGGTATCCAGAGGACCAATTGGATAAGTCCATCTAGAACAACAAAATCAAAAGAGATTTCATTGGATCTTACCTTGCTTAAGAATTTGCAATGAAATCGAGCCTTTTCCATCAACTACACTTGTAAAGGAATTCATGCATTTGAGCACTATAATTATGCCCTGTCTCTATTATGAATCCCAAGAGCTTTGCACTTGGGATCAAAGTTCACATTGAGCCCAAACATCATTTACATTCTAAACATCAAGAGGTACTACAAATAAGGTGATGAGACGCGGTCTGCGTCGGCCGCGATATCGCGTATGCGATATCGCATCCCCCGCGATATTGCGTACGCGATATCGTGTCCTTCCCTATGATATCGCGTACGCGATATCGTAGTCTGCCGCCATGTCTATAAATAAGAGGAGGCTCTCCCTTATTC
>MNCI01025456.1:872401-893999 GCA_015680685.1 Gnetum montanum
AAGACAACGAACTGCGACCTAAGGCTAACTATCTAGATACCACAACTAGTCCATCTGCGGAGTTCGTTCGGATCGTGCGTGCGACGCTCATTTCGTATGGTTGAGTGTAGGGGTACCTCGCCACTCATCATAAGGTATTTATACATGAAAAAGTAACTAGGCCATGCCATTAGACTAGAGAGTTAGCTACTAAAATGATATACTACCAATACCACCATATCTATAGAGATGTATACACTAAAACATTCAAGAGAGGAGGGGCCATATACCATAACCTAAATTAAGCCATGAGTCCTAAGTTAGGAGGAATCTGGCTTAAGCATTTAATCCACATGTGAAGGACAACCCAATAGCACCTTCAAGAGAAACCAACAAATAAAGAGGGAGCTTTTTCTTATACTTAGAATATTTCCATTACAAACCCTTAAAATTTAGCAAAACCTCTCATGTTAAATTTGTTGTATAAGTGTCATTACTATGTTATTATAAAAAATAGTTATTCATAATCTTATTGTTAGTATCTTCTATCATTCTATAATGAACTTTATTTATCTTTAAATTTCTAATTGACTATCAAAATCTTATATTTAATTGGAGATTTTTTTATTATGATTTAATAAATCTAATGTACCATTAAACATCTAATCATGTATCAATTAATTATTTTATGTTTAAATGAAGCTCATTATGCAAACTAATATATATTTAAACAATGTTCTCGATTATAAATTAAATTATTTTTGAATGTTATCATTTAGTAACTATGTAAAGATCATGTAAATTTGTATCCATAATCATTTGAAGTAAATGTCAATTAAATTAAATAACATTATGAGTGACCAACTAAATTATAATTGAATCAAGGATTTTGTTGTATTGATACACAATTTTCTTTGAGAGACTAACTAATTTGATAATTTAACTCACTAAAAATAGTGAATATCAATAATAAGTCCTTAATTGGACCTTAAAAGTTTTGTGATCTTGAATTGATCATAAATGAAATTTACAATTAAAGTTAATAGTTTCTTAAAAAGGTAATTGAATTTATTTTTAATTTTAAAATAAAAATATCCAAAAATATTTACAAGTTAATCATTGTAACTTAATAGTTCATCACTGGTGAATTGATCACTAATGGGATTTACAATTGATGACAATAACTTCCTAAGATGGTAGTCATCACTATGATTATTACACTTGAATGAAGTTTTCTTTATCCTCATCTAGAATTTCATCATTAATTTCATCAACTATGATGACATCCTCTTCTTGATACTAACTATCATACATTTTCAAAAATAATTATAAAGGCTTTTGTAAACTTAGAAGCATAGTCCCTTTGTGATAATGCTTCTGACCATTTGATACCAAGTGAATTTAGGTTTTATATGAAGATCTTTGATAAGAAAATTTGTTATTCTTTCAATAGTAGTTGATGACCAAAATGCAAATTCGAAGCATTCTTTACTCAATCGAGTAAAGAAATCATAAACACTTAGTCAAATAAAGTAGTATTTTTCCCTAGTAGAACATCATATTTTCTAATGTACATCTTTAGTTCTTCTACATTGGAAAAATGCATATCATTTACAACAAGGACACTGTTTAAGCCTAGTATGATTACTTTTCTTCTTTTAATTTCTCAATTATATTTGCTATTATCCATAATACATACATCAACAAAAATTATTATAGTTTGAATTTAAGATATAATAGAACTAATTTATAAATGTCAACGTCTTTTAGATGCATGATGAATGGCAAGGTACCCCTACATCCAACCATACGAATATGAGTGTTTACGCGCGATCCAGTCAAACTCCAAGGATTAAGTGCTTATGCACCTATGCAGAATAAGGATGAGTTATGCAGTCGTTGTCTTTTCAAGCTTACTTGTAAGGCACAATTGTATGATTAAGTAAACTTGAGCTATATGATTTTTTATGTTTTTTATATTTTCTATCTTAGTCTCTTAAGTGTATGAAGTGAAAAGATTTAGTTAAGTAACGGGTTTTTGTAACTCTAATGTTGATTGAATCCTAACACTAGCATCCGTTCCCACTCTCTAGACACATCCTGAACCAGTGTCACATTACTAGGATTACCAAATACTGGGATTACCAAACACTAGTCGTTACTGGGTTACCAAGTGTTCCACGTATGCTCGAAGTGGTCATGCTGAGTGTGCTAATTTGTTGATAATAAATAATTATAAAGAAATAACATTGATTAACTAACGAGAGCATCAAATAATAGTAAATAACATTAAATGCAATAGTTAACCTATTCTGAATGTTGCAAGGTTTATCACAAAGTTCATCTTTATTTCTGGATACAAGGTATGCTTAGGTACATAATGCTTGAATAAAGATTCGTTTACTCTATGACTTCTACTGCAGGCACTTAGAAATAATTCTAACTCTAGAAGAGAAAAACTACAAGAGTTCAGCTAAGGGACTGAGAAATACTATGCAAAACCAAGCATCCTTATCCCTTATTTATAGGCAATGAGATAGGCTCCGACATTGCATGTCTGATGTCGCTTGGCCTATCCGATATTGCGTATCCGATATCGAGGGTCTGCTATTAAGGGGTCCGATATCGGGGGCCTGATATTGGGGGATCCCTTATTTGGTGAATCATCATAACTCCATGATGGAATGAAAACTCATCCTTGAATTCCTTACAAAATATTGGGAAGGTATGGGATTATTGACTGAATGACAACTGATGGTGACATGGAATGATAGACTCAAAGTGCCCAGTGAATGAATTGACAAACATATTACAACATTGGTGTTCATACCCATTGTGGTGAACACTGTAAATAGATGACATCCAGACCCTCATTTGATAGCTTGAAGAGAGAGAGAGAGAGAGAGAGAGAGAGAGAGAGAGAGAGACATGACTAAGCTTATTCCTTGCGTAAATGCTCTTGCTCTAGTCCATCCTGAGTGCTTCCTTCTATCCCAGTCTATTGTTCATGTGATCACCATTTGCACACACAATACAACCACAAATTAGCAAGGATAGATAAGATATAATGCAGTTGATACCTTGCCTCGATATGAAGTACATTAGCTAGGTAGTGGGTATGGAAAATACTAGATTAGAGGTTTGTAACTGATAACTACCCAAGGTGTAGGGGTGAGATAAGTAATGGAATGGAAAAATTTGCAATAAGCCCCCATGATTAAGAGTGAACCTCTAGTAGAAATAGGATGGAAAACAAAAGAAAAAGGAAGATAAGAGAAATAACAATGGTGAAGCCAATAAAAATGCATAGAAGGGAAGAGAAAAACAAAAACAGATGTTATGGATGAGGTGAAATAAGAAATAGTTAATTGCAAGATATGTTTAAGGGAAATAACTTAACAATTGCACCAAAAAAGAATGCCAGTGGGTCCTCCCCAAAGCAGGCTTATGCTCTTTACGCCTTGACAAATCCACAAACCAAAGAGTCCATAAGCTCTAGGAATGACATATGGAAACAATAGCTAAGAATTCACTCACAAGAATTTAGCAAAGAATAACAATGCATCAACCAAGATATAGACTAATCATAAAACTGGCAATGAGGTAGAATACATGAAGCAATACTGAAAGAGAAGAGAGAATGGAATGGAATCCCGAAATCAAGGTTGTGTAAAGTCCCTTGTGTATTATGTGGTTAAAGTGACTTAATAAAATTCAATCCAAATCCAGATTAAAACTAACCACATCCAGTGACCTCGCATCAACACACTTGACCAACCCATACTCCTAAAGTAACAAGAATGCTTCCACAGGGCACATCCATCCCAAAAAGAGAAGAATAGAGAAGTAGAAAGTGAGAAAGGGCGTTAGTTAGAGGGAACATTCATGCATGGGTAACATGTATTTCTAGTGCTATAATCAATGCCTGTAGACCATGTTCCTTTATCATGTTTAAGGGGTATTCTTTGAATTCCCACTAGGTTTTTGTTTGGATGGGAAGCACACCATGCAAAGACTTATTTGACTGGGTCAACTTCCTAGTGGTGTTCAACGGTGGAATGGCGGAAAACCTATGAAAAACATCCAAGTACCCAAGAGAATAGCTAGCACAAATGTGTTGAATCCCCTTGAAGTCACATCCTTTTCAATCCATTTGAATCTTTCCTTGGTTTGAAGCATACCAAGCCACAAATTCATTAATAGGTTTGATTAGAAAAAGGGACAGTACATTTCCAAAACAAAGGGAGACCATAGAGTTGAATGGATGAATGATGATGTGGACTCATTACCCATTTTATCAAAAGAAATCCATATCTTAGCATCAACAATAAAATTCAAAGGTAAAAACTAAACATTAGCAATCAACACCATTATAGTACAACCCATCATCATGAGCACTTATTATGTGTTGAGTGAGAATAAATCAAACAAAATGTAATAGAGAAAGAAATAGTAAAAATGTTAACAATGGTTTAAAATAGAAAAAAGTAAAAATGAAATGTGTAAAACAAAAATGTGTAAAAAAAAAGACAAAAGAAATTAAGGGCTTAGAATAATTAGCATTGGTGGACATCTCCCCCATGACTGAGTTGGAAGGAGGAGATCCAAAATAATGAGTAGGGCTGTCCATCAACAGAGGTAGTATTAGTACTGACTATTTTGGGCTCATGGAAAGGTTTGGTTTGCTAAATGTTGACCAATAATTTATCATTTGGGCTTCCAGGTTTATAGATCATCATGGCCCCTAAAGAAAAAGTTTCATGAATGATATAAGGTTCTTCCCATAGCGTTTGAAATTTAGTTCGTTGTGGCACATGTGCGGGATTTCAATAAAGAACCCTATCTCCTAGTTGGTATTTGACTTTTCTAATTCTTAGGTCATGATGTTGTTTGTTGAAGGCCTTGTATACTTCATTGGATGATAGGGTGGCTAATCAATTTTCATCTAGCAAGTTAAGATTCATTAATCATTCTTTCTGTGCTAGACTGAGGTCAAGGTTAAGGTCACATGCTGTAGATAGTGTACAAAGCTCAGCTTAGATAGGAAGTGTTGGAAGTTTACTGTACACTAACTCATAGGGAGAATAGCCTATAGGGAGTTTCCATGTGCAGTGGTAGGTCCAAAGAGCATCATTTAGTTTGGTGCTCTACTCTCACCTATATTTGCTAATGGTTCACGTTAAAATTTTCATGATTTCCCTATTGGTGACTTTGGCTTGATCATTCGCTTAAGGGTGATATGATGTAGTTAGTTTATGCTCAACTCCTAAGCATTGCATCAACTTTCAAAAAGTTGCACCTGTAAAATGTGTACCATTATTAGAAATAAGTGCATGAGGCACGCCAAACCTATTTACGATTTGTTATTGAACAAATCATGCAGCGGTAGATGATGTATAGTTAGTAACAGTGGCTACTTCTGCCCATTTTGTAAAGTAATCAATAGCAACAATAATGTATGCTTTTCCATTGGACATTGATGTAATAGGCCTGATAAAATAAATACCCCATATGTTGAAGGGTTCTAAGGGTTGAATCCATTGTTGTGGATCCTCCATTCTAGTAGTCATTCCCCCATCATGTTGGCAGTGCTCACAAGATTGGACAAAATAATAGACATCTCAAAATAATGTAGGCTAATAATATCCTGCAAGTAAGATTTTAATGGCTATTCATCTCCTAGCATAATGACCCCCACAAGGGCCCTCATGAGCGTCTTGGAGAACTCGCAACTAATTTGCATCGGGAACACACCATTGGCCCAAGCCATTGGAACACACCTTGTAAATGTGTTCATTGATTTCCATGAAATGTTTGACTTAGTGGAGAAATTGTTATTTCTTTCTAACGTCCAACCCTTGTGGTGTTTCTTATGTGAGAAGATAAGTAAGAATGCTACTATACTAATTTTTATCTGTGGGTGATTGATTATTTATTACACTTGCAAAGAGGAGTTCATTAGGGAAGCGTTCAGAAATTGGGTATTTGTCCTCTTTGTTGTTCCATCGCAACCGAGATAAATGATCAGCAACAACATTCTTAGTGCCTTTACGATCTACTATCATGGGATTGAACTCTTGTAAGATCACAAGCCATCATATGATGCGAGGGCTCACCATTGGTTTATTCCTAAGGAACTGAATCGTACTATGATCTGTGTGTACAAATACCTTATAGCCTAATACATAGTGCCTAAATTTCTCTAGTGCAAACACCATGGCCATCAACTCTTTTTCTGTTGTGGTATAGCTGAGTTGTGCACCAGCAATGCTTTGACTTGCACAGTGTATGTAATAGGGACATTTTTAGTCATCTAACTATGTAAGTACAACTCCTAAAGAAAAATTAGACTTGTCAGTCATTATATGGAATGGTCAGGAACTTGTAGATTGGGTGTTTCAAAAAGCTTTTGCTTCAAGGTTTGGAAAGTTAACTCACATTCCTTGGTCGATTCAAACGGTATGTCCTTTTTTGTTAATTCTACCAATGGTTTTGAAATCTTTGAAAAGTTCTCAATGAAACTTCTATAATAGCCAGTATGTCCAAGGAATGATTAGACATCTTTTATAGTTTCAGGTTGATGAGTGATTCCTTGGATGACTTTAATTTTTTTAGGATCTACCTCTATCCCTATATGCGAAATTTTATTCCCTAATATAATGCTTTCTTAGACCATTAAGTGGATTTTTTGCCAATTAAGTCTTAGGTTGGTTTCAACACATTGTTTCAGAACTTGCTCTAATCGGTCCAATGCTTGTTCAAAGTCTGCTTCATAAATTGAGGAATCATCCATAAAAACCTCCATACCATTTCCTATTTGTTGCTGAAATACATTGAGAACCAAACATTGAAATGTTGCTGGAGCATTGAACAAGCCAAAAAACATCTACCTATATGCAAATGTCCCCCAAGGACTCGTGAATGTAGTTTTAGCTTGGTCTTCTGGTGCTATTTGGATTTGATTGTACCCATTGTAACCATCTAGAAAAGTATAATAACAATGTCCTACAATGGTATCTAAGACTTGTTGAACGAATGACAATGGGAAATGATCTTTAAATGTTGCCATGTTTAATAGTCTAAAGTTTATACACACCCTCCATTTACCATCTTTTTTAGGCACAATGACTAATGGACTAACCCATTCACTGTTAGTAATGGGGTAGATGAACCCAGCCTTCAGAAGTCATTCAGTTTCTTCCTTAACTACTTGCTTAAGCTTTGGGTTCAGTCGTCTTTGTGGTTGTTGTCAAGGCTTCATAGAGGGATCAATGTAAATTGTATGTTGGCATATCCTAGGATCTATTCTAGTTAATTTGGAATATCACCAAGCAAAGGCTTTTGACCATTTGTTTACCATCTTCAGCAGTCCTTCTTTTTATTGAGGAGCAAGCTTAGCATTAATGATTACTGGTTTTCCATTCTTGAGAAATGTATACTTCATACTGGTGGGAAACGGTTTTAATTCAAGGGGCTCTTGCTTAAACTTGTTAGGGATTTCCAACTTCCCCCAATTGATATCTTTAGTGTCAATACTTGGAAGTTAGTGATGGACTTGCTCTAATGCATCTATGCTATTGATATAGGCACAAATCAAGCTCTCAGTTGGTTCCATGCATAAAGTTGAATTACTCTCTAGGTCAGCTTTCAACCATTGAGTGCCTTCCTGTCTTGTGGATGCTGTATACAGGTATTTTTGTATGTCAGATACTTATGCACACTGGCTGCATGTAGGCAATGTTGAACGTTGTACAAACCAAGACTTCTACATGTAGTTGCACCCTATGTCACTATATGTGATGCGTGGAATTTTCTTCTTCTCGATCTTCCCAAACGCATTTTCTTTTGATATCTTTAGGGAAAGATCACGTATTCCTAGGTGTGCATCAATCGTACTTAGCCATGCTCTTCCCATAATGATTGGGAAGTCCCCCTTGTAGTTGTTAACTTGGATCACTAGGAAATCAGCTAGATACAACCACCCACAAATAGTGGTAACAATGTCCTCTACTAGTCCTAATGGAACAGTGATGGACTGGTTGACCAACTCTAAACGAATGTTACTCTTCTTTAGCAAAGGTAGGTTCCAAGATTTATACATTTCTTGGAAGATCAAATTAACACCAGAGCTTGAATCCAAAATAGCTTTACAAGGCTTGTTTCCAATGATTTGCAAATAAATAAGAGGACTTCCAGGATTAGAGAATTTCCTAGGAAGATGGCTAGCTTTAATCCAATCAGTGATGGCATGAGTTAACATGACAGTGTGCGTTGAGTGTGATTTTTGGTTCAAAGGAAGCTCCGAAGATTTATATGATGATGAGGCATTTGGATAATTAGGTGCTTGTGGTTGTAAGACTTGGTTGGACTATTGGTTCTAAAGAAAGGTCTCCTCTTTGATCAGTTGTCTGAATCAATAGTAGGTTGAAGATTGATAAACCATGTAGCATTATGTTGCTACGGTTGGGTAGGAAGCTTACCCTGCATAGTTGGAGCAGGTGATAATGGAGCTGAGGGTGGAAGAGATGCAGACAGATGAGAAGGGTACTGTGTATGTGGAGCATCACCCCTAGAATAAGAAGTTCTATAGTACTCAAGGATTTGGTAGTAAGGTTGAAGAGCATCATGACTAGTAGAGTTGCATGGAGAGATTGGCTGCTGAATGTAATACTCATATGGGTTAGGTTGATGGCAAGGGTACTATTGATGTAGTAGTGGCATTCCCCATGACTTTGGGTGTTGCCACTATTGATAATATTCATTTGATTGTGGTGGAGCTCCACTTGGATAATATGTCAAGGGTTAGTAGAATTGCCTTGGGTTACCTTGAGGATAAGGTAACCTTCTGGGTGTTTTTTTTCTATTTAATCGTGGGTTTAGTGCATACACTCCAGACTCTTGCAGATGTGACATTACCAGGCAACATCCAAGATGGTCATATTGGCAAATCTCACAACCGCCATCATTTTCTGTGTCCAAATCCACAACCTCTTCAATGATGGCAACCTTGCCCTTACCCTTGTTACATGCATACTCAACTTCTTTCTTTTTCTCTTTCTCTCAGTCACTACTTTGTTCTCTAGACTCCTCTACTATTTTTAGGACAATTTAAAAATTTTCATCTAGGGAGATCCACATTTGATCCACCTTTGCTGATACTTCTAATGAAAATTTTTAAATGGGAAAAGTCTTTCTATTCACCATCTCTTCAAGTGGTGACTCTTCTTCATATTCACAAAATATAATTTCCTTATTTCGGAGGGAAGGATCTTTGTTTTACTCCTTCACACTTTCTCTTTTCCTCAACTCATCTTCCTCCTTAGCAACTCTCTCCAACAATCTTTGTATTTGATGGGCTCTAAGCTTGGATAGCCTTCCTTGGGCATAAGTCCCAAGGCTTCTTTGCATTTTGTTCCTAAGCCCATCTACAAGATGGTGTAGTTGTTCCTTTTGTGAGTAACCATGGCCAGGTAATGTAATAATGAATAATATCAGCCAATGGTAGCATCCAAATGTTCATATCCTCCTTATTTCCATCCTTGGATTTGCTTATGTAGGTTGGACACTCGGGAGTATGTTTGATACTTATCATTGAATAGCTCCAACATGGTACTCCATCGATGAATGGATTTCGGTTCTAAGGACCGGTACCAGAGTTCTGCTTTCTTGATTAGTGTTCGTGAAAATAAATTTAGCTTTTGCCACTCATTTTCTATATTCTACAAGGCACATGCATCATGGAATGCTTGTAAATGATTTTGAGGATCAGCATTGTATCCCCCTTTAAATTGTAGGCTGTTATTCATGTCTAGTCTTTTGATCTTACTATCTTTCTAGTGCCTTGTTCGAATCCTAATAGCCTCTACTATATTTAACATACTTTGGGTGGCGAGTAGGGGTCCATCATGATCTTGTTGCCTATGGCGTCTATGATGCCCATGCTGTTCCCTACTCTCCCTTCTTTTTGATGTGTCTCTCTAGAATGCCCTCATTCCCTTTTTCTATTATTTTGTCGGTGATTTCTATTTTGCCTACCATTGTCCTCATGGTCTCTCCCTCTATGACTGCATTCAGATCCTAAAGGAGAGGAGGAAGAAGATGATGAAGGTAAATAGAAAGGAGGATTGGCATCATGTCTACACCTGCCACCTTCTATTCGATGGTTGCAACCTTGGTTACGGTTACGATCGTAATGCCCATCATTGTCATGCATCAGTATTCCTTTTCTAGATCCTTTATGTCTGTTAGTACCAATACTTGGGTTATGAATAGTTGAGTGAAGATTCTGATACCCAACTCCTTGACCAAAGTCAAAGAGAGGAACATCGTTTTGTGGAAAACCTCCTGAGACAAGTTCACCACCATTGTTTTTACCTAGAACATATGAGACATTCTGAGACCACTTCCTCTTCACTGATTCATAATGTCTCTCCTATTGTAGATCCCTCTGGTGTTGTGCTTGTATGGATTGATAATTTCTCAAATCTTGTTCATGCACAATGTACTCTAACTGTAAGTGCTGCATACTAATTCGTGTGAGTGCACAAAGAAGCATACCCGGGATTGAGCAATTAGGAGGTAACACTATGTTACCTTCTAAATCACACCATCATACTTGTTCATCCTGGTGGAGGATAAAGGTAAAGTCTAGTACATACTCATCAGGATAAGCTTAACCATGTGAAACTGTTGGGGCACTAGCAAATCATCCTATGCACCTCACCTCTAATTGTTCATGATATCAGACCTAGTCGATGAAGCACTCTCATAAGAAGAAGGAGACATGATTGATTACTTAGTATGCTTTACTCTTTTCTGGTGATTCTAGGATAGTTAACCTTAAGGGTTTGTTCCAATGATGGAAGGATTTTCTAAGTTCTAATCAATGCACCAAAAACAAAATCCCCTACAACTACGCTAATGATGAGTGGAAAGGTACCCCTACATCCAATCATATGAATATGAGCATTCATGCGTGATCTGATCAAACTTCGAGCATTAAGTGCTTATGCACCTATGCAGAACAAGGATGAGTTATGTAGTCGTTGTCTTCCCAAGCTTACTTGTAAGGCACAATTGTATGATTAAGTAAACTCAAGGTATATGATTTTTTTTATGTTTTTTATATTTTCTATCTTAGTCTCTTAAGTGTATGAAGTGAAAAGATTTAGTTAACTAACGGGTTTTTGTAACTCTAATGTTGATTGAATCCTAACACTAGCATCCGTTCCCACTCTCTAGACACATCCTGAACCAGTGTCACATTACTAGGATTACCAAACACTAGTCATTACTAGGTTACCAAGTGTTCCATGTATGCTCGAAGTGATCATGTTGAGTGTGCTAATTTGTTGATAATTAATAATTCTAAAGAAATAACATTGATTAACTAATGAAAGCATCAAATAATAGTAAATAACATTAACTGCAATAGTTAAGCTATTCTGAATATTGCAAGGTTTATCAAAAAGTTCATCTTTATTTTTTGACACAAGGTGTGCTCAGGTACACAATGCTCGAATAAAGATCCGTTAACTCTATGACTCCTACTACAGGCACTTAGAAATAATTCTAATTTTGGAAGAGAAAAATTGCAAGAGTTTGGCTAAGGGACTGAAAAATACTATGCAAAACCAAGCACCCCTATCCCTTATTTATAGGCAACGAGCTAGGCTCTGACATTGCATGTTTGATGTCACTTGGTCAATCCAATATCGCGTATTTGATATCAAGGGTCTGATATCTAGGGGTCCCTTATTTGGTGACTCATTAATGCATAATGAAGTTCTTTTATAAACATTAAAATGCCATGTGTGTGAAAACTTGAAAACAAATAAATATTATAAAAAGCTAATATGACTAATGACCTTGTTGAATGAGAAATAATCAAATAGAATTGAAAATTTTAACTAAAAAAAATCTATAGCTATTTAACATCATAATTATCTTGTATTAGTCATAGATATTTAATATATCGCACAAGATGATCTTTCTATATGTTAATATAGCTAATGCATTAAATGATATTTTCCTTTTAGTTATACTTTTATTATATAAAGTAGAATGAAAATACCATAGTCATATCCATTTCTCTACTGCATTATATTTCTCTAAAATAATTATCTCCATAGTTCTTGATGAAATTGACCCTCTCTATTTTGAACATTACATTCCTCCTTAAGGTACTTATAAAGAATATCAATATGATTGCTACATTCAATCTTACTATGAAGAGGATCCATGATTAGTATTATACCTAGCAAATATTCATAATAATAATAAGCACCCAATGAAACAAACTTCTTCTAATCTTGATGTTTAGTGGAAAATATATTTTTTGGTAACTAGTAAATATAATGTCTTTTTTGCTAAATCAATATCAAGATAGTTTATCTTAACTTTAACTCCCAGTCTATCTTTTTAGATCTTATATACGGTTGATGAGTGGCGAGGTACCCCTACACTCAACCATACGAATACGAGTGTTCATGAAAAATCTGGTCGAATTCCACAGATGGGCTAGTTGTGGTATCTAGATAGTTATACATTGATTGCAGTTCACAATCTTCCCACCTAGACTAGTATTTGCTTTGTCACATATGGTTTAGTCCAAAGTGAGGTGTATGATGTGGGCCTAAACTAGTGCTACTCCTAGACGTAATGGAAAATAACTTTGTTTTAAGCTAAGAGGGAGTGGGAGAAGAGAATCTAAGCTAGCCTAAGTGTGATGAGCATCCATCCTTAATCATCCATACACATCTTGAGCCTCGTGTACTACTTCTGGGATTACCAAGCATATATTACTTGAGCGCTCCTAGGTATGCTACTGGGTTACCAAGTAGTCACACTTAAATGCTCATGATTAAGTTGTACTCATTCCATGTTTAATAATAGGGCTAGTAAATGAAGGTAAAGAAACATTAATTAAGGAAGAAATAAATAACAATAAAAATTAAGTAATTAAAACTAAGTGAATGCTGTAATGATGGAGTAATCGCGATCTTTATTGTTGGTCATATGTGTGTCCAAGTACGTCACACTCGAATAAAGGTTCTATACAATTACAATCATCACACTACGACATGCATTGGGGAAAGAGTTGAGATGAACTAAAAATGAATAAAAAGACTCTACACTTACACCTACTGACTCTAACACTAACTTACTCTCTCTTTCCTCTGCACCTATATATGTATTTATAGGCTTAAACAGGAATCACGATATCATGTATCTGATATCATTATCCAGGCTGCGATATCACGTGCCTGATATTGAGGGTCTGATATTGAGAGTTTGATATCAAGGATCCAATATCAACACGTGTTGATATCAAGGGTTCGATATCAACACCTGACAAACTATGATTCATCATACCCCCATGACTGAATAACAACTCATCCTCGAGTCAAAGAAAGTGAGGAACAAGTTCATTCAATTACAAACAAGGGATAGGTATGAGATTATTGAATGACCATAGACTGTTTCATGTTGTAGTGTGGGATTAAAAAAAATTAGACAAAAAAACAAAATACAAAACTTATGGAACTCATGTGGTTCTTGGTGGTGGTGGCTTCTCCATGGGTGCTTTTCCTTTGTCCTACGCTTCAAGCATAGTAGGAATATACTGAAATTTGGGTTCTTAATATCCTCACTTATTGATGATCAGCTAGGTACCTCTATGCTTAACCATATGAATATGAGCATTTCACGTACGATTTGGTTGAATTCCAAGGGCTAAGTGCTTATGCGCCCTTGTGGAACAAGGACGAGTTGGTTGATCGTTGTCTTCCCAAGCTTACCTGTATCTCACGATTGTATGGTTAAGTAAGCTTGAGGCATATGATTTTTATAGCTTTTATGTTTTTATGTCCTGCGCTAGTAGGGAAGGAGAGAGGTAACTAAGTGACTAATTTAACTTAACTACTCATTAACTAAGTTCTAACTAATCCTAATACCAGAAACCATTACCGCTTGTCGTACACATCCTAAACCAGTGCAACACTACTAGGATTACCAAACGGTAATCATTATTGGGTTGCCAAGCATTACACGCATGCTCGAAGTGGTCATGCTTGTGTAATTTAACCATTTGCTTAATTGATCAAAATGAATTGTTGTGATAATAACAAAAATGTAAAGTGCATAAAATAAAATAAAAGAAATGCGTAAGAAAACAAATCTCAAGTGCTGCAAGGATGAATCAAAGAGCTCATCTTTATTGCCATACACAAGGTGTGCTTAGGTTCACAATGCTCGAATAAAGATCCGCCCACACTTAGACCTCCTACTATACACACTTGGAAAATACTCTAACTTTCAAATAGACTACAAGAGTTTCGCTACTTGATTGCTAAAAGACTTCTTCCCAATTGTGCGCCTGGGCACTGTATTTATAGACTTGGGAGCAACTACTCTAATAATTAGAGTAACTGCTCTAATAATTAGAATAACTACTAAAGTAACTACTAGAGTAACCACTCTAATAATTAGAATAACTACTAAAGTAACCACTCGAATAATTAGAATAACTGCTAAAGTAACTACTAGAGTAACTGCTCTAATAATTAGAATAATTGCTAGAGTAACCACTAGAGTAATTGCTCTCATTACTTATCTTATTAGTTAACCTATCCTTCAAACTTATTAAATAACCTTATATACATCGTTAATTTCTAAAATATTTTGTATTGTTCTTCTACCAATTTTTGATTGAATGGCTTCTCATTTGTTGAGCTTAACATTTTAGCTGTTGTAGTCCATTAAAAGTAGCATAGATCATCATCATGCCTAAATATGATACTGATGTCATTGCAAGCATGTAATGCTTTTAGTAGATTGCTACAATAGAACAATGATATGATGATGGAGATACTTTTGGCAATAATTTCATCCTTCATTAGAATAGAATTGATGAGACTACTCTAGACGACAACTGATTTACATGAACTGTAGTCAACATCTTTTAAAATAGTAGCATCTAGAAGCATGTCTTTGATTGACTCAACATCAACTGAATTGTTTTGCTTAATGTCATAGTTACCATCTTCAAATGCCTTTGGTAATTCTACTATTTCTATTATTGTGAAAAAATAGTAAAGCAAGGCATACATATTTCTCTTGTTGTCATGATAACTCTTAGAATATTTAAAGAATATTTATTATATATATAGCCCTTAAAGTCATTAACAAAAATTTTAAATAAGTGATAGTTTTCATTCCAATATTAATAACTATCCTAGAGAACATGACATTGTTTACTTGAAAAAAGTCAAATAAATTTTTAAAAAGTTAAAAATAATTCTTCATAGTAATATTTTTAAAATCCACTATGTAGAAAATAACTGATTATTCCATGTAGGAGAATTCCTTCTCATATTTTAGTGATGTGAGGTTCACGAACTTCAAATTTTACCTATAGCAAAAGACATCATCAATTGGCTAGATAATTTTAGCCATGGCCTCCTTTGAATATAGAGATTTCAAGTGTTGCAACATTGATTGAACGAATTGCTTAAGCTTAAGTTTTCTTTTAGTGAACTCAACATTTCCAAGTAAGCTTGTGAACATTTAATCATTAATTGAATATTTACAATAACTGAAGATATTATAAATTAATATATGATGAAAGTCAACTAGACTTCAATAGAATAGGACTAAAATATATTAAATTATGACAATTCTATGCATGTTGCAAATGTTGTCTATGTTGAGGTTTATGTAGTGATTAATAGAAGAGCCCTTGCCAACAAAAAATTGAACTAGAGTAAGTTTTAATAAATGTGAATTCTTCATTTGATTACATTTCTACTCCAATGTGATTATCCTATTGTATACTAATTTTTGTAGCTCATCTTTTCCCTTAATATGTTTAAAACACAGTTTCTCAATGAGTATCCTATCAGCACATATTTCAATTTCAAGTTTTCTAAGACATTAAAGTGGATAAAACAGATAGCATTAACATCTTCACATAAGAAGGATCAAATTTCATTTCCTAGACCTAATTATGAGAATAACAAATTTTGGTAATAATGAATACTAGAGTCTCTACTATGAGAATCCTTGCCCGATGAACTTTGTATATATTCTTTACTAATAATTCAACATCATCTCTTTTAAGAAAAATCTTTTCAGCATGAATTGAGTGCAAACTATCAAAAATTCAAAATCAAACATCTTTCTCATTAATCTCAAATTCATTTGCCAATGTGAAAGCCTTCCCACTAGAAATCGTATATGCCATGAGTATCTAGTAGTGCATAATAGTAACAAGATTTTTTATCATGGAGAAAAGAAGATTATCAATGTACTTCATGCTCATTGCTGAAATTCTAAACTTTTCAGGAGCTTGATTGTAATGGTAAATTTTAATTTGGTGTTTTGTAGAAAAATGTGGATGAAACACTCCTCTCTATGTTTTGGCTATCTTAATTCCCTTGTTGGCAACTCTAATTGCTCTTTTGCTATGTGAATTATTCATGCCTTTAAAAGGAGTAATCATGGATGGTTCCTTGGTGGTTACTATATGATAAACCAAAAGAGTTCTTAGCTAATTTGTTAGAAGGTTCTTGTTTTATGAGTCATAGGGTTGTTTTAATTGATTTCTCATGTAAAGAAAAAACATTGATTTTTTTCATAATTCTTCTCATTTGTAGGAACCTTTTTACATATGTAATAACCTTTGTCTTAGTGAAGCTTAAGTCAATCTTCTCTATTCCATATTTTCCCATGTTAGTATTCGATTTAGTTTGTTTAATGTCAACAATTCCAAGAAGTGTGCACCATTTATTATTATTTTAGTTAGAGACACTAGCTGTTCTACTTGAATATATATTATGTTATTATTTTTAATAGTTTCAACAACCACAACCTCCTTATCCTCATAAGAATTACTATCCCTTAGTTTGATGAAAATATGAACATTCTCATGTCTTCCTTTAAGCTTTATGATTGACATGTACCATGATTTAGTGAGATTAATTTCCATATTCACAATTTGAACAATCTTTCTAGTTTGATCTTGTAAGATAAATAGGAAAACTATTAGTGTTGTAAGATGCATGATTTGACAATCTATCAATATGGTAAATGTAAAGGTTACTCAACTGAGTAATCTAGATTAGTGTTACTTGGTATTATCTATGAGTAGTTGTTCAAGGTTATGGACATAATGCATGGATTTCTTGAACAACCATGTCTTATTATAGAATTATTGAGGTATAAACCAAAGTTACGTATATAGTACTCTATGACAACATCATTGTATATTAGTTAATGAAAAATGTATATTAGTCCCATGAGCATGTTGTAACATGCATGATTGGATAACCTATGAATCTATGATCAACAAGGATACCTATTAACTAAGGAATAAATGTACATTTGGAACATGCAAGAATGGGCTTCCTAATATATGATTACTTACATGTATTTTAGTTTGTGTAGAAGAAACTTCACACATAGGGATACTATAGGCACACTATCTAACATGTCCTATTATTATATATCTTTCATGATCAGGAAACCTATCAATATGATAAACCTAAAGGTTAATCAACCAAGCAACGAAGGCTATTATGACTTGATATTATCTATGAGTGACTATACAAGGTTATGGACATAAATGAATAGGTTTCTTGAATAAGCATGTTTTTTTATTGATGTCTTGATATATAGGTGATCAACTTTGCAAAGCATATGATTTTCTCTCTTTTGTAGTCTTTCATAAATTCAAGTTACATGTACACTACTATGCAACAACATCCATATATATTAGTTGAAGAAAAATATATACAAGTAGTCCCATGAGCATGTTGTAACATGTACGATTGGGAAACCTATAAATCTATTATCAATAGGAATACCTATTAACCAAGGAACAAATGTATATTTGGAGCATGCATGAATAAACATCCTAACATACAATGACTTACATGTATATTAGTTTTCATAGAAGAAACTTTACACAGAGGGATACTATAGGAACACTATTGTCACATGTCTTGTTATTATATGTTTTGCATGATTAGGAAACCTATCAATATGCGAATCATAAAGGTGTCTTAGTTAAGAAACCTAAATTATTGTGACCTGGTACTATTTATGAGTGGTTGTTCAAGGTTATGGACCCAATGTACAAGTTGCTCAAACAAGCATGTTTTTGTTGTAGATGTGGAATATGATGATTAGATGTTTCACAAAAGAATTAGATGAATATAATTCATAATTGCTATATTAAATAAGATGAGATGTTATTTATGTAATTCTTATCTAATTTCATGATTAGTTGATCCCCTATTCAGAAGATCTTGAAAAGAGATGATAAGGATTATTCCCATGATTTTATAGATTCATGCTTATCTCTTTAAATCTATTCTTGGGAGATTAAGGCCCATATAATTGTAGTAGCATATGTTCATTTGTAAGAAAAGTTAAGAGAGTTTCACAAGAGTGTGTTTGTTCTAACTAAATTTTTTTATTTCCTTTTAGCATAGATCATAGATCTAGGGTTCTTTAGATTCTTCATTTGGTGTCAGAGATAGTTTAGATCCTTGACAATAGATCTCTCTAGTATGATTCAAAATCATGGATTTGTATCTCTCCAGGTTTCCATCTTAAATAGAAAGAATTATGAGTATTGGACAATTAAGATGTAGATATTCTTGATCTCACAATATTTATGGGATTTTGTTGAGAATGGATTCAAAGATATTGATCAAGCAACATTTCAAGCTTTGAAGAAAGAACAAAAGAATGAAATCAAGGAGATTTCTAAGAAAGATGTGAAAGAATTATTCATTATTCAATTGGGGTTAGATGTAACAATCTTTCCCAAAATTATCATGCATTGAACTAGTAAAGCTGCATGGGATGCACTTGAGATTGCATACAAGGAATTATCAGAAGTTTGTGTTGTCAAGATACAAGTATTAAGGAAAGATTATGAATCTTTGTGCATGCTAGATTTAGAGAATGTTGATCAATACATCAACTGATTTCAACAAGTTTGAAATGGAATTGAATCTTATGGAGAAACACTTTAGGAAAGGAATGTTGTTGAAAAGATCCTTTGTGTAACTAGATGATATGATCCTATTCTTATGGCTATTGAAGAAGAAAGAGATCTCAATAAGATGAACATGGTTGAGCTCGTAGGAAGCTTAAGAACATACAAGCAAGGGATTGCTGACCGATAGGAGCCAACAGAAAATGCATTTCAAGTGCAATTTCAAAGAACATCTAATAAAAATCAAAATCAAAGCTCCTTAGGTAGATCCTCATTTAGAGGACATGGATGTGGTCATGACAAGTTTGGAGGTTATGATCATGAAGGATCCAATCAATCAAGGGAAGGTAAGCATTGTGATTTTTGTGGCATCAACATCAACAATACTCTAGAATATTGGTCTAGAACAAATTATGAAAAGAAAGATAAAGCAAAAAGTATAGAACATAAAGATTAGCAAAAGGATCAACAAAAAGATAAATAAATATTTTACATTAAAAAATAGGAAGATCAACTCTTGATTTCTACAAAGGTACCAAATGTTGGCAATAACAATAATATTTGGTATGTTAATAGTGGGTGTAGTAATCACATGACAAGGAATAAGAAATTATTCTCAAGTTCAGAAAAATATGATGGAAAGATAACTATAGGTAATGGAAATAAGTTAACCATTACTAGGATTGGATCTCTTACCTTCACAACAACTCATGATAATAAATATATCATCTCCTAGATATATTATGTTCTAGATCTTTTAAAGAATTTATTAAGTGTTAGCTAATTATGTTGTAATGGTTATCATGTGGAATTGGAAAAAGATGTTTGTAAGATTTTTAAGGCTAATGATGACAAAGGTATTGTCATTATCCTTGTTAGCAAGAATGAAATGTATAAGTTGTAGATGCAAAAGGATGTTCGTTATCTCACTATCACAAATGACACAACATGGCTATGGCATGCAAGGCTGGGACATGTCAACTTTGGTTCTTTGGACTACATGTAGAAAGGAGAAATTGTAAGAGATATGCCAAAATTTTCTTTGCAAGATAATCATGATTGTGACATATGTCAACTAGGAAATATTACCAAATTGCCATTTTCTAGGAAAGAACATAGATCTCAAGAAAAATTACATCTAGTTCATATGGATCTATGCTATTCCATGAAAAAATTGAGCTTTGGTAAGAGTCGATATATGTTCATTATTGTGGATGATTTTTCAAGATTAGCTTGGGGTTATTTTACGAAATTAAAAGATCAAACATTGGATTTTTTTAAGGACTTCAAGGTGGAAGTAGAAAATCAAAGTGAGAATACAATTAAGAAAATTTGAAAAGATCATGGTGGTGAATTTTTATCAAATAAATTTCATGGATTTTGCAAGAAAAATGGGATTATTCATCAAACCACTACATCATTTACACCCCAATAAATGGCATAGTTGAGAGGAATAACAGAATTGTGGTTGAAATGACAATGTGTTTGCTTCAAATATTAGGCTTGGATAATAAGTTTTAGGTAGAAGCCTGTGGAACAAAAATTTATCTTCCAAATAAGATGCCATGAAGATTAATTCAAGATAAAACACCATATGAATTATGGTATGGTTCACCCACTAATATTGTCCATTTAAAATTCTTTGGCTCTCCTTGCTATGTGAAAATCCTTGCATAAAATTGACAAAAATTAGATATCAAAGCGAAGCCCTATCTTTATCTTGGCTATGGCCGAAATTCTAAAGCTTATAAATGTTATGATGTAGAGAATAAAAAGGTGGTAGACTAACATGATGTAGTGTTCTTTGAAGAGAAGCAAAATCATATTTAATTTGTAGGAAATAACACGTCTTTTGAGAAATATATTAATTATCATAGTGACTTGGAAGGCCATGGTAAAAATATTCATGCTATGAATAAAAGTTCTACAGGTTCCATTAGCTATGTTATATAGTCGTAGCCATTCAACTCACAATGTGGGCACTCAACATCATTTATTAAATACTCTTTCAGCCCACCATCAAATCCTGTATTGTGATACATTTTTCACCGTCTTGAATTCCACAATGCTCATGATGCTAGTCAAGGTATTTTTTCTCCCATCTCTTTAGTTGAATATCTATGATTTTCCCAACATTTATCTAGTTATTCAAGACACTTGTCCTCGACATTTTCATACCACCACCCATCATCCATTTTCAGAAATCTTGCATTGGATTATCCTATAACACTACCTCTTGCGAATAATTTTCAATCCCCTATTAAATTCCAACACAGTAGTATGCAAAATGGTGGCCAAATTTTACTGCGTGATAATTTTACACTCTTAAAAGCACTCATTCAGTTATCCTATGCCAATGAATGTGGGGCTCACATGTACCCCACCACAATATTTTTAGCATCTGGTCAATGCTAAAATTAGGAGGTAGATCATGTAGCTAGGAATTGTTTCCTCCTCATTTTATGGGATCATTGCCATCCACATCTATTTCCAACGCTGCTCCACATTGGAATATTAATCCTACCAGTTCATGGGCCAATACTCTGCAACTACATCATACTAGCTTAGATATATATATATATATATATAAATTGGCCGAGATGATTTTAAAAA
>MNCI01025456.1:895840-955333 GCA_015680685.1 Gnetum montanum
CCATAATGATTATATCTTGGTTAGCATTATCCATAAGATATATATAATTAAATGATTATAAATAACTGAATTTATTTATGATGAAATGTTTATAATCATTATATATAATCATTTATGTTTATGATTATAAATATATCATTATATCTAACCGAGATTATGAATAACCGAGATAAATATAATAATTGGCTCCTTTGTAGTGACTCTTTGGCTAGGGAAGATTTATAAATAATTGGTTATTTATGATTATGGCAAGACATGTGTGTCAGCAGAGAGCTCGTCACCGGTTTCCTCGGCATTAGCTAGGATCATCACAACATGATCTTGCCAGAGGTCTTCCCAGGGTCTAGGCTGCTAGAGGTGTAGAAGTTCTCATTTTTAAAATTTACCAAGTTAACAACCATATCATCCATTATATTCCATCAATCAAAGAATATGTACATAAAGAAAGGCATGACTGCATGCGAGAAGGTAAGAAGAAATTATCAAATTTGAACTCTTTAGGTCCTCCAAATGAGTAGGAAAAATTATTAAAATTATGATTGAAATTAGGTCGACAACTCAAATTGGCTAATAATTTTCATGTGCTAGTAAAAATGCTTAGCACTTTTGCATTTTATTAAAATTCATATTGAAAACAAAAAAGCATTCATAATTGTAACAACTGAATGCATCTACTCCATGGTAACTACTAAATTTCAAAGCATAGCCATAGAAATGATAAAACCTACACAAAATATACAATGAGATAAAGAGAAAATGAACTTACAAATGTTCCTTTACATTGAAAAAGGATGTAGCAAAAGAAGATTACTCAAGATAGTAGTGGAAAATTACAATTTCAGAATTCCCTGCCACTCCAAAAAGCATTGAAAAAGGAACAAAACCAAACTTTGGAATGTTTTTGCATTGGGAATGCAAATGTATAGGAAGGCATGCTAAGTATTGATGATAGAAGAGCTCAGCTTGAAGTGAAACTATGAAAATTGCACAAAATCATTAAAATGTAATGTTCAACACATTACAATTCACTATAAAAAATTAACAAAAACACACATAAAAAGACTAGTAGAAAGTTTATTTCTAGAAAGAGATTCCAATAACCAAAGGCTATTCTTAACATAGAAACATTAGAAGACCCTTCCCCTCAATCTGCAGCTTCAATTGTAGCCATTACCATCTTTCCTTGAATGCCTTTGGCTCTACCCCTCATCCTGCCCCTACCTACAAAATTTTATGCTTAAAACATACGTTTAAACAAAGATACTTAAGAAACATATTGGCCTAATTCATATATAAATTTTATCCAAAAAAAAGAAACCTAAACGAAGGGATCTTTTAGCTATTATAACAAAAATTGTATTATGATTGTTGATGATGTGTGCATGTCGTGGCCCTCGGTGTTAAGAAAGGATGAAGCAAGGGCTGATTAGCCTATTGCCTTATTACTACCTTGGTTGAAGAAGTGCATGCTGATGAGCTTGTTATTGTAGCTGAAGCATGGGCCACCATCATAGGTGCCTTTCTAGTGCTCTGCTAGAGCTCTGAAGCTGGCGTCATCGAAGCTGGTTCGGTTGGGCCAAGTGGCCTATAGCAGTAGTTGCAGATAGAGAAGGAGACAGAATGGAAATGGAATACTCATTCCCATTCCCATTCCCATTCACATTCTACATTTGGTTTTGTTTGGCCTTTTTATGTGTGTAGTGGGAATGTGAAAAGATATTGCTCTTTGGTTCACATTCTGCGCAACGGGAATATGAAAAGGTGTGGCTCTTTGGTTCATGTTTTTTTCCATTTTATGGATCTTACGTGGTGCATGATGTGGAGGGGACAAATGTGCTTCCCCCTCGCCCCTATCCTATGAGATGAGTTGGCCTCTCAGCCAAATGAATGGTCATTTATCATCCATCATTCACTCTAGGATGATTGCTTCATCAACAATATCATCCACCTACTCTATACTATAGATTTCACCTACTTCTCAGTTGGCTAAATATCATCTAGCCTCCAATATGCTAAATACAAACTTCACTAAGCACTTGACCAATAGTCACTCTCTAGAGGCACTTATCTAGACATTATAGGATGTGGAATATTCTATGGATTCGCTCATGAGGTTTTTTGCACTAGTGGATGGAATTGATGATGGCCTTATGAAACCATCCTCTATCATCCAAGCAGTATTAGATTTATGCTGGATTGATGCCATGGAGAAAGATTTGTAACAAATCAATAAAAATAATATATGAAGTTTTGTGTCAGATACATTTGGTAATCTTGTTATTAGTTTAAAGTGAGTTTTTAAAATTAAAAGAAATCAACATGGTGTGATGAAAAAATTCAAAAATTGTCTAGTTGCGAAAGGATACCTTCAATAGTAAGGAAGAGATTTTGATGATATTTTTGAACCTGTTTCATGGATGGAATCTATGAGAATCTTTCTTGCTATTTCTGCATAAGTTGGCCATGTGATTTATCAACTGGACGTGACCTTTGCAGTTCTTAATTGTTATCTTCATAAAGAAGTTTACGTGGAGCAACCACTAGGTTTCCTTGATGAAAGAAAGAAAAATCATGTTTACAAGCTCCATAATGTATTATATGGGCTTAAGCAAGCTCCACGTGCTTGGTATGCCCGAATCCATGCATTTTTCATGCAAGCAAGCTTCAACAATCTTCAATCCCAAATAACTATATACAAAAAGGTATCTAGTAATGATGATTACATTTTTGTTTATTTATATATAGATGATTTAATTTATTTTTCATGTACAATTGAATTAGAAAATGATTTTCTTAATGCCATGAAAAATGAATTTGAAATGTCTAATTTGGGGAAGATGTCTAAAGACCGAAATCTATTTCCACATGCCAAATGAAATTTGTCCAATCCTTAATTGAGAAACTTGGCATGATTAATTGTAATCCCTCAAATACACCACTATCACTTGGAAAACAACTTACCAAGGATGACACATCACCATCCTTCAATCATTCATTATACTATTCCCTTATTGGTAGTCTCATGTATCTTTTTAATATTCATCTAGAAATTCAATTTGCTATAAATTGTCTCTTTTGGTTCATGCAAGATTCACATGAATCACACTGGAAAGCTACCAAGCAAGTTCTACGATGCCTAAGAACTACAATAGATTATGGAATTACATTTCATTAACATAAAAATTTCAAGATATGGGGATACATTGATGTGGACTGGGGAGTCAACCTTTAAGATCATAAATTAACTTATGATTTTTGTTTTGTCTTTGGTCCATTATTTATCTCTTGGGAACGAAAGAAGAAAAATATAGTCACCCTCTCAATAGCTGGAGCAAAATCCTCAAACACTACTATTGAGGCCATATGGATTCACTCCATTTTCACTAAAATGAGATATAATCCTAAAACTTCCATTTATTTATATTGCAATAGCACAAGCACTATTGTGATGGCACACAATCCTATCTATCATGAGCATTTCAAACATATAGATATCAAGCATCACCATCTAAGAAACTTAATCCAAGATAACACACTGAACATGAAACATTGTGGGATTTTGAGTCGTGAGAAGTTTGAATCTTTCAAAGACATTTTTGAAGTGGAACCTCTTGGCATCATTGGGGGATAGGTTTGTGGAATACGATGATTATATGTTTCATAAAAAAATTAGATAGATCTTATCCATAAATCTATATTAAATAAGATAAGATCCTATTCATGTAATTCCTCTCTAATTCCATGATTACTTGATTCCTTATTAAGAAGATCCTTAAATGAGATGATAAGGATCATCCCCATGATTTCCTAGATTCATGATTATCTCTCCAAATCTATTCTTAGAAGATTAAGGCCTATATAATTGTAGTAGCATATGTTCATTTGTAAGAAAATTGAAAAGAGTTTCACAAGAGTGTGTTTATTCTAACTAAGTTCTTTATTTCCTTTTAGCCTAGAGCATAGATTCAAGATCCTTTAGATTCTTTAATAGATGTATTAATATATAGAGTGATTAACTAAGAAAATCATTTGATTTTATTTCTTTTGTAATTTGTTATAAATCTGAGCTGCTTGTAACCTACTATATGACAACATTCATGTATATCAGTTGAAGAAAAATATATATAAGCAATATCATGAGTATGTTAACATGCATGTTTGATCAACAAATGAATCTATCATTAACAATATTACCTATTAACTAAGAAAAATATGTATATTTTAGAACATGCATGAATGATCATCCTAATATACAATGACGTACATGGAGATTAGTTTGTGCAGAAGAAACTTTACACATAGGGATACTACAAGAACACTATCTAACATGTCCTATTACTATATATCTTGCACAATTGGGAAACCTATAGATATTCTAACCATAAAGATTACTTTACCAAATAACCTAGATTACTGTGATTGGTATTTCATATGAGTGAGTATTCAAGGTTATGGACCTAATAAATGGGTTTCTCAAAAAAGCATGTTTTTTACTATAGATGTTTTGATGTATAGGGTGCTTACTCAAGCAACCCATATGAATTTTAGCTTAGTTTAGTTTGTAGGTTACTGGCCTGAAAAACATTTCTTATAAACCCTTCTTAATTTTTTGAGTATGATTGACATCGATCACTTAAAAGCCTATGTGATTAGAAAATATTTGCATCCTCGAAGGCATTATCTAGAGGTTTCTTGACTAAGTAATCCAATTTTGTTGTTCTAAAATATTCAATTTGATAAGTATTGATTTAATACTAGTAATTATTTAGGTATATTTTCCTTTCATATCATATAGTTTGGAGGTTGCTTGTCCTAGCAACCCTTCTTAAAGACCTTAATTTTTGAGATAAGATGCCTAAATTATAGAAAAAATATATGTAATGACTAAGGTAAAAATGGTAAATATTTTAGGATTTTTTTGAATTATTATGTAGTAATAACACTTTGAACAATTACATTGGATAGTTTTTAATATGTTTGAAAATTTTTTAATCTTTCATGATTATTTACAAAAATTATTTTCACTTCATGACAAAAACAACTAATTGTTAGTATAGAAGACATGGTGACAAAAGAATGATAAAAAAAATGTTATACATTAGAGATCAAATGCCTTGAAACCAGGTATATCTTATATGATTGTTAAAAAAAAAGTGACATATGCAAGGTCCTAGATCAATAGATCAAAGAGAATAAGACACAAAAATGTAACATATGTGAGGTCCTAGATCAACATATGCTAAATAAGTTATGATGAAAGAGGATAAGGTACAAAACCGACATATGCAAGGTCATAGATTAACAACTACTAAATATGTTAGGATGAGAGAGAATACTACATAGAAAAGTGACATAAGATGGTTTAGATATCAATTGCTATTGAATATGCTTAGATGAAAGAGAATAAGGCACAAAAAGTGACATGGGTAAGGTCATCAATCAACAACTACTAGATATATTTGGATGAGATAGAATAAGGTGCAAAAAGTGATATATAAGATAGTTTAGATATTAACTCATTGAATATATGATTTAGTGTAGTAATGATATAACGATACACTAAATTATAATAATTGTAGAAATTAAAAGACCAATTTGATATTGGCTTATTTATACAGTATTTTAACAATACTTTTAGCATGTCCAAACAAAATGTTAACATCATAATGCTATGAGTAAGATACAAAAAATTATGTAAGAGACCCAATATAAAGGAATACAAATCAGTAAACTATGCTAGACCTAGTAAGAACAACCTACTACAATATAGTGATCATGACAATTATGTTTACATAATCAATAAAAACTATAATCACAAATAATCATTAGAAAGCAAGCAACTAATAGGAATTTTAGGCAATAAAAAATAGCACACATAAAAATGCAATAAATTTTCTACTATTTAATATCTTTTAATAATGCAAAAACTACATATTAACCATTAGTAGATTAAAATACCTGAGCCTCATTATGATGTACAAAAAGTATTAACATTATTGTACATCTACCAAGGAATAAGAAAACATAAGGTTAGTTATATCATAATAAAAACCCTAATTACCATTCAAGAATTCCAAAAATTGATGAATTAAATAGGAACAAGGTTGGAAATTTAATGATAAATATGACTTTTATAAAGAACAACAACTTTGGCACTTTGTATATTGTGATCTAATTATACATAGAATAAGAATTTACTTGCTAATCATAAACAATCAAGAATCCTAAATAACAAATACAAATTCCATCAGATCTTAACAAAATGAGGTAAAAAAATTTTCTTCACAAGAACAAGTTATTACAACATTTATTGTCTGTGTTCTTCTAGTCAAAAATATATGGCAGAAGATGATGCCAAATGCATAATGTATAATTATCTCATTATATAAAATACTTACATTGAAAATGAGGGCGAATCCTAATTTTGAAATGCATTATTAGAAATCCTAATTGAATTTAAATCCTACTAATAGAACAAAGAATAATTGAGAACATAGCATGTTAATGGTGGAGAGACTAGAGGCAAAGGTAGTAAAGAAATTGGTGGAGTTGGCAACAATTGTGGGGAAACTAGCAGAATTGACAATGGGGACAAAGAAGCAAACAAAGTTGTAGTTAGTAGTAAAGGTAATAGTGAATAGTGATGAAACACCAAATTGCTATGTTGGTAATGCAAGCTTACGCTACAAAAACTATGGCGAAAATCCTACAGAAAAAGCTCCTATGCTTTTCTCTATCTTTGCTTTATTTAAAGGAAACAATGAGGAGGCTAGTGGCGATGATGGTGATGCTAACTAGTATTGAAGAGCTAAGCTATGATAGTGACATCAAGAAGAGGTAAAGAGCCAAGTAGTAGTGATAGTGATAGTTAAGGTAGCAATGCCTACAATGCCAAACAATAGCAAAGAGTCCTACAAAGTTAGTGGTGAGAGATGGTTTGAAAAGGATGTGTGTCTATAGTAAAGCTAATAGTGCAAATGACCAAGCTCAATGTTGGTGTATTATACTAACTATAAAATTATTCTATTCTATTATATTTTATCTTTCAAATATAAAGCTTTAATTCATGCATTCAATTTTGGTATAAAATAATGAGTGATAAAGTTTAAGTTTGCAATTATTTTAGAGTTCCTGGTGTCGTTGCTTCTACCTCACCTTGCAAGTTATTTTGTTGAAAGAAAAACATAATCCTTATAATAATTAGGAAAATCTTATATCCTTATAATAATTAACAAGACAAAGTTTTTTATTTTTTGTTTGCTAACAGCGCAAATAGTCAAAGAAACTATTCAAAATTCTTTGTAGAAACTATAGAAACTTTTTTGGAAAGGAAGAGGGTGGGGAGGTTAGGGGTGATGGAATCCAAAATAATTGAAACATAGATACACCCTAAGATACATAATTCACATAGAACTTTATATCCTATAGTTTTTAAATCAAGAGACTTACCACTAGGTTAAGACTTCATTTTTTTACATTGTAAATATTACCTCATACTATTCTATTTTAATAAAGACTGCAGACAAGACAAATTAAAATAAAAATGTATGCAAGAAAATAACCTCATGTGTTAAAAATTTCAAAGAAAATTAAAAATATTTTTAAAAATTTACAAATATTTTTAAAACTAAATGTATAATCCTACTGAACATAGAAATTTTATTTAGAAAAAATAACAAAATATAACAAGATATTCAAAAATTTAAACATTTAGAAAACTAAAATGGTAAATGTATTGAATAAATAAAAATCATTTTAAAATATTTAATAAATATACATAGTAAATAAAAATAATTTCAATATACTTGAAAAAGGAGCTATTTACCAATATAGATATTCTATATTAGGATTGCCTTTGAAAGGATTGGCCACTTACAAATGATATACTTTCTTACCGATTATATTATGACATTGTTGGATCTATGACACATGCACCTAAACATAGTTGAGTTATCAAAGATAGCACATCTTCAATGAGATGACAAAAGGATGACTAATCCTAGTTCAGGGACCAAGGTCTCAAGTTCTCATCAAAATCATAACTTTGATAAATCATTGATACTTTCATCCATAGATAGTTGACTCATCAAAGGGAACACATCTTCAGTAAGAAGATGATAGGGTGAATAAGCACAATTTAAGAACTAGGGTCTTAACTTTCCATGAGAATTACAACCTAGCTGAATCAATGACACATGCATCCCTACATAGTTGACTCATTAAAGGGAGCACATATTTTGTGAGATGACAAAAGGATAAGTAACCCTAGTTTAGGAAGAGGGTCTCACCTTCTCATGAGAATCACAACATTTCTAAAGTAATGACACATGCTCCCACACATAGTTGACTTGTCAAATGAATGACATATTTAGTGAGATGACTAACCCTAGTTTAGAGACTAGGGTCTCAGCTTCTTTCAAGAATAACAACATTGCTAAATCAATGATAGATGCACCCATACATAATTAACTTATCAAAGATAGTACATCTTCAATGATATGACTAACCCTAATTTAGGGACAAGGGCCTCACCTTTCCATGGAACTCACAACATTATTGAATCAATGGCACATGCACCCACACATAGTTGACTCATCAAAGGGAGCAGATCCTTGATAAGATGACTAATCCTAGTTAAGGGACTAGGGTCTCACCTTCTCATGAGAATCACAAAATTGCTAAATCAATGACACATGCATCCACACATAGCTGACTTATCAAAGGAAGAATATCTTTGGTGATATGGCAATAGGATGACAAGCCCTAGTTCAAGGACTAGGGTCCCAACTTCCCATGAGAATCATAACATTGTTATTTTAATGACATATGCACCCACACATAACTAACTCATTAAATTAAACACATCTTCAGTGAGATGAATAACCATAGTTCATGGAATAGGGTCTTTTCTTACCATGAAAATCACAACATTTTTGAATAAATAACACATGCATCCACATATAGTTAACTCGTTAAAGAAAGCACATCTTTATTGAGATTACTAATCCTAGTTCAAGGACTAGTTTCTAACCTTCTCATAAGAATTAAAAGATTGCCGAATCAAGGACATATGCATCCACACATAGTTAACTCATCAAAGAGAGCAGATGTTCAGTGAGATGACAACAAGATGACTAATCCTAGTTTAGGGACTAGGTTCCAACTTTTCATGCAAATTATAACATTGTTGATTCAATGACACATGTATCCATACATAGTTAACTCATCAAAGGAAACACAATTCCAGTGACAAAATAAGGATCACATCTTTCACATATTAATTTAATATATTCAATGGAACCCACATCTAAAAAGACATATGAGCATATCTTTCATTTGTCGAGATTGCATTTGGAGGAATGTCTTATCAAAACTAAAATTCTAACTTCCTAAAAGTGAAAAGAAAATCATACAATAGTGCAACTTAAAATATTTACTCAATGAAAATCATGGAAAAAAGATGTGGGAAATTCAATCAAGATGAAAAATAATAATAGGAATAGAACATTCCTCTTCATGATTGTATTCTAGCTTTACTAAAGCATCATAGGTCATAGTTATCTAAAAATTTCATATTTGTCTTTTCACTAATAGAGACAAAAGGAATATACAATGTAGGTTGAAAAGGAATTTCTAGGTATTGTTCTTATTGACCAATTATTTTTGAGTAACTTTTTTATATTTACTTGTGTATTTTCCTCCATTTATCTCTATTATCAGAATTCCTAGATCCAAAATATTCTAATGTGTACTTTAAATTTGTTATCTTTTTATATTTACTTGTATATTCTACTATGTTTATCTCTATTGTCATAATTTGTAGATACAAAACATTCTAATGTGTTCTAAAGACTTAATTTCTACTTTTCTTTCTTCCAAGGATATTCATTATCATAGTATAGAAACTAAGACTTCAATATTTTGCATTTTGATAGAATAACAAGAAAATAAGAAAAGGTAACATAAAAGGGTATGATTATTGTTATAATCTTATCATTATATTCATATTAGTATAAGAATAATGAAATCATTAACTCATAATGATGAAAAAAATGGGTGTTAGAAAACTGAAATGATCCATGCGAAACAGTTTCAACTCCAAGACCTTAAATGGTCTAGTCAATTTCTTAAGGACTTAAAAAGTCTATTACTATGAAAAATAAACAAGAACAAAATAGTGCATATGAAATGAGGATTTAGCACTAAGAATGGAGACAAATGTATGAAATCTGTACACAATATTTCCAAAACAATTGCAAAAATTTGTATTGAAATATTGTAAAATACTGTAAATAAATAGGTTTAGAGAGTGCAAATCTATGGGCTTTAAAAGCCTAAAAATAAAAAATCACTTTAAAATTTGGTGCAGGAGGTAGTGTGTGTTCTGCATTATATCTTGACTAGTATCTTAATTGATGTATACTACAATAAATGTTGTTGAAAAGGCTATGGAATTTGTACTAATTTCTCCATCATTTGCTAAAACAAGGTCTCCCTTTTTGCTAGAAAATTCTCTTCTCTATGTATCTAAATGATCTATCAAAAAGTCCTAAAAACAGTGTGGAATCTAGTATAAATAGCCTCCAATTTGTTGTTGCTATGTCAATTACAATCCCATACAGTTTTTGAGGCATTACATGATGTTTTGGATCATTTTCAAGGCCAAAAAGTACAACATATGGATCACTAGTGTTTTTGGATTTTTCCATCATGTTTTGGTAGTACATTTGGGTTATTTTCATGGTCTAAACTACAGCCATAAGTGTTTTTGAATTTTTCTACCAAATTTGACAACATATTTGGCATTTTGACATTTACATGCAACTTGGCAGCAACTTGTGGGCTATAAATTTTACTTTACATTTAAAATAGTCCAAAACTATTCCCAAAAAAAGGCCATAGGGTAGAATTTTGATGGGAAAATAAGGTAATTATTTCTGCTCTTGAATTCCTATCGAATTACAATGTAGATTTTGACTACCAATCTTTTTCTTGATCACATGGATATTTCTTGAGGTCTTTCATTGGCCCCCTATTTGTTAATGTTTTGAGGATTGACATGAAAGACATTAGCAAAGAATGTCAAACACCATCATGGATTCATCACCACCACTCTCTCTTCAAACTTGATTTTGTAGTTGCCGAACCATGCCAAGGAGTCATGACAAGAATTTGGGATGAAATAATGGCTACATTGTTTATTGGGGAATGGCCACATGTGCTAATAAGAAATTCCAAATATTTTAACATCATGGTTGTGATATGACAATGACAGTTTCTGGGTAAGAAGATCTTCATGCATGGTGCTGGAACTAATGGTTACTTGATGATGTTTAGGAGGAACCAACACTCCATTTGTGGGCTTATTTAATCACTTGACACTCTTTTATCTTTTTTTTTCAAGAGCCATTGATTTTCTTGAGTTTAGGCTACATTGACCTTTGGCTTTCTTGGTATGTTCCTCCTAATTTTTTTTGTGGGAGCAAAACCTTCATTGGGTTTCATTGCTAAGGCCAAATTTTGTTTCATTTTCTCACTAAATAAAATGTGCTACATTAAGCAAACTTGATTGGTGAAGCATGTGAAAGATGATATAACATGGTCATGGTGCATGAATGTCAAACATAGGTTTTCGTTGTTAGAAAGTTAAGGGAGGTCGAAGTTTGGCTATGGGGTTATGGCTCAAAAGGGATAACCAAGGTGATGAGAGGCAAGCACTATTGAAATGGTGACTTATTGCTACGATGAGTCATACCTTTGTGAGGACTTTAGGCTTATCTTGCAAGCATAACTCCAAGAGGACAAGAAAACAAGTCAAAGAATACATGCTATTACTGAGAGCTAGGTAGCAAGTAAATATAGGTCATCATAGATTACAATTGGAAAAACATTGGAACCTTGTTTCTTTCTTTATAGATTCATACAAAGTTTGCAGTGTTTTAAGATGCCAAAGAGATATGAGGTCATGTAGGCTTGTTTGTTGTAGGCTACCTGAGTTGTCAATGCCAAGAATTCATGGAAATAAAGGTTAATAACACATTGTGGATTTAAATGGGGAATTCGACCAAGGAGTCCTTTGTGATGTTTCTAGCTTCAAGGTCAAGAGTAATTAGGTCATTCCAAGGCATTAAAGCTCTATGGTAAAAAGGCTTTGAGGCTCAAGATTTAGATATTCAAGGTCAAGTTGGTCAAAAAAACATCACAAGAAGGGTTCACTTAGGCTCAAATACTAGTCAAATTACTTCCTCATCTTCTTAGCTCAATCTTGCATGTTACATAAGCATATCAAGTGACATTTGCATGATACAATTGTTAAACGATGTTAAAGTAATGCAAAATACTATAATAGTAAAGCACCATAGAGTAAAAAAGATCAAAACAAGGTCTAAATGATGTCAAAACAAGATAAAATAAGGTCAAACAAGGTTAAATAGGGTACAATAAGGCAAAAATGGGCAAAATGATGCAAAAAAAGTTTAAATAAGGATCAAATGAGATAAAAATAATGTAAACTAAGGTCAAATGAGGCCTAAATGATGCTAAATGACATCAAATAATATTAAATGATGTCAAAATGGACCTAAACAAGACCAAATGATGTCAAAATGATGGAAAAAAGATGTTAAATAATACTAAATGATGCTAAATAATAGTAAAATGATATCGAATGACATGAAAGGATGTCAAAATGATATCAAATGATGGATTTTGAATGATACCAAATGATGTCAAAATAATGTGAAATGATGTTGAATGATACCAAATGATATCTGATGTAGAATGAGGTCAAATAAGATCAAGTAAGGTAAAAATAAATATTAAATAAAAATATTTGTTTTTAGGCCATTACATGATCAAAATAGGTAGAAATCTAAGGAAAATAAGCTATAAAAGGTAAAAAAGGGCTTTTATGGTCTAACTAGTTAACAAGTTAAAAGTTTGTGTTTCCAATATGTGGGGGGTATGCCCATAGCGTATGGACATCATTTAATACATTCACAATGTGTGGCACCTGTGTGTATAAATTGTGAAGAATTTTGACTAATTTTATGACTTTTTTGGGCTTTCATGGAAATGTATAGGCTATGTGGGAGAGATTTACAACTTACTTGATCATTCCAGATGCTGTATGTACAACTTTGACCAAGTTAAGAGCTTGCTGGGGTTCCACACATTGTTCAACATGCTAGCACAACATGTGGCACTTGGATTCCCAGCATGTGAGCAATCTAGGATGGATTCTCAGCATGTGGATCCTAAACTCTCAATGTGTAGGTATTCCTAGGTGGATTTTTAGGATGTAGAAATTTTTTTTATTTTTCTAGGTCTTATGGGGTACTCTAGGAAGCGTATGATGCTATATATTTAGCATGTAGCCCATGTTGACCAAGCAATGTTTTAATTTTTGTTCCACGAATTGGTCTACATGTTGGCACAACATGTGGGACTCATGAGTGTAGTTTATGGGATAAAAACGTAAGTCTGGTAGTGTATGGCCTCTTATTCCTTGGTCAATTTCTCTTGTCCAATGTATGGGGCTCTTGGTAGTTTGTATCTAGGATTATGGGGTCTACCTGTTAGTCAGTTTGACTAGTTTGATAGCATGTGGAGTTCTAGAGGTCAATTTCATGCCTAGGTACCATGTATGTGGTCAATTTTCTAGTCTATTTTCCATCCATAGCATCTAGGATTTTTGTGATTTGTCCTAGGTCTTGTGGGATCCACCAAGTAGAGTATGAGCAATTTTGAGCATGGTGATGATTGGTGTAGGCCTCACATGCTACCCCACATGCTTCCATAGCATGTGGAACTTGATTCCCCAGTGTGTGAAACCTAATCTATTAACTTGTAGTGATTTTAGCTAGGTCATTGGCTTATCCAAGCTTCCATGGCAGTGTCTAGGTTGTGTGGGTGAGATCTATTGTTTGTTTGATCATTTTTGGTGTTGTATGATCTATATTAATCAAGTTGATTATTGGCATATATCCCACATGCTACCACAATGTGTGGAACTTGGAATCTATAGCATGTGAGCATACTAAGACTTATTCCCAGTGTATTAGATCTAAATTCCCAATGTGTAAGCACTTCTGGATGGGTTTTTGGCACTTAGGAATTTTGTTAAAAAATTTTGGATTTGGTGGAGTCCTCTTGGTAGCATATGGTTAAGTTAGTTAAGGAAATTATTTTTTTTTGCTCCACATGCTAGCACAACATGTGCAACTTATGTGGGTAGTTCATGGCTAGTAACATAGGTTCCACATGCTGCCCCCCACACCACCACAATGTGTGGAACTAAATGGTATACATGTTAGATCCAATGCTAGGTTTTGTAGAGTGTAGGACTTAATTTCTTGGTCAATATATGTCTTGCAGTAGGTATAACGTAAAAATATCTTATTTAGGGATTTGTGGGATCCACATACCACCAAAAATTGACCATGTGATAGTGTTGGAGCTAGAAAAGTGGAGATTTTATTAAGAACCTAGAGTATATAGCTAATTTTCTTGGTTATTTCCCAACCATAGCATGTGGAGTATTTTTCTTAGCTTGTAAAGTGTTTTAAGGGTAGAGTGTAGGCAATTCTAAGAAGATTTTTGACACTAAAACCCAATGTGTGAGCTTAATTTCTCCCCTAATTTCATCAAAGCAACATATAAGAGCTAGATTTTATGGTTAAAAAATCCAAAAACCCAAAATTTTCTAGTGACTTTTCTTTTTACCCATATCGGTGCATAGCATGCTATAGTAGAGTCAAATATTTTGAGCTTCTTTATATAGAAATCAAGGTAGAACTCTTAGGTTTTGATAATCATGGTGAAGAAGGTAATATTAACAAGTCAAAATTTAGTATTGGACAAGGTGGAGGAGGTAGTAGGAATTATTTTCAGGCTTTTGGGTCCATCTACAAGAAAAGGATCTTCATCCAGTATCATGAGGTACCAATTTCTCATCATTTTTTCTAATTTTTAGTTAAATTGTGGAAACATTTTCCCACATCTAGGATTGATCTAGTCAAAACTTTGTATTCTAGCTATGTCGAAATCAAGATTCAAGCTTGTCGATTGTGTTGGGATGAATTTGAGATTTTGGGCATCTTTTGAGAAAGATTTAAATTTTTTCCAACCCCATATGTAGTGTTGATGCCATATTTTTTCTTGTTTTAGTCAAATTTCATGATTTTTTCTAGCCTGTGTATGTATAGATTTTTGAGTTTTGACTACATAAGAATATTTTTAGGGTCTTTTGGCTATCCTATAGGTGGAATCATATTTTTTATATTTTTTATGGAAAAGAAATAAAATTTTTCTTTGCCTAGTGGTACGTTTTGGTCATGGTTTTCCAAGAGTTTTGCAATTTTTCCATGGAAAAACTAGTAGCATTGATGAGGTTTTAACTATAGATGATTAGTATCCTAGGTTCTTGGAGATTGTAGATGCAGTGTACATAGGTTTTGGCCATGTTTAGATTTTTTGAAATTTTTTAAAAAATTTTATGATATTTTTATTGTAGTTAGTAAACTGTAAACTTGAGTTTTTTTAGGGGGAAATTTCATGTAATTTTGAGGGTTTGGCACCTATAGGTCTAGTATTAGTGATGAATTTGGGTTTTTTGAAGCATATTCTCTGCTTTTGTAATTGAAAAAAAAATTTAAAAAATTTTCTAGAATTTTTTCCAATGTTGAGATCTTGCCTTGGTCAATTTATGTTTGGATTGTAGAGTTTTGGGTTTTTTTATAATTGTTTTCTTTTGTAAAATTTTTGCTTCTCCAATTCCAACACTGTCAATCTTGGCTATATGTTTACATGGAAATCTTGTTTTGTGTTTTTAGCAATGTCAATTCTTTATGTCATTTTATGTTATAGTTTTGGCTTTAATATTAACATGTTCTAATGTTAGTTTTTGTTCCTAGGTCTTTAGCAATCCTAGTGATGGTTCTAGCAACATTCCTCTTACCCCTTGTTTGATCAAAGGTGTTGATGTTGATAACGTGTTACCACATCATAGGTGTTATGACTTTAAGTTAGTTACAATTTTAAAGGCTATGTATGTTCCATTGTGTAATTATGGCTATTGTTATAGACCATTTGGTTATATTCAGGCTCATGTTGTTACATTTTAGTTTCAAGTTCTACACTACTCTTGGCTATAACTTTTAATTAATCTTTTTTATATTTTTCTATTATTTTATGTTTTATATAAACAATGTATTTTAGGCTACATAGTTAAAAAAAAGTAAAATTTAAGGCTTCAAAGTAAAATTTGATGATGTAATTTAAATTCTGAAACATGGTATAATTATAAAAAATTAAAAATGAAAATGAAATTGGCCATTATGTATATGCAAGGGGAAGGAAAAGAGGTCACATATTCACTAGTTTTAGAACCTAGTAGCCCATGGCTTCACCAGTTTTAGGCCCTAGTAGGCTACTAGTTCTAGGCCTTAGCAGGGCATGGTATTGTTAATTTTAGGCTTTGACTGGCCATGGCTATACTTGTTTAGCAAGCATGAGGAAATTTTGAAAGAAAATAAAAAAAATAGAAACATGATATAAGGCTGTGAAGGTAAATAAATGATTTTTGATGAAAGAGGAATTAAGATGCTAATGATGTATTTTTCACTTAATCTCTAATAGATCAAGGGGTCTCTAGTGCATAATCCTACATTCATCATCTTCCTTGCTCAACACGATAATCGATAGGTATTTTTATTGGTCATCTAATGTTGTAGTATGGGTAATGTTAGCATTGTCATTATTGTTTGGTCCTAGCTTGTGTGTTAGGAGTTTTATCTTCAAACTCAATCTCCAAACCTTGTTTAATGTTGAGATTGTTCACTAATGGTAGAAGCATGCTATCCTTGTGAATTATAATTTCATCATTTTGATATGGTAAATGTATAATCTTAATGTATAGGAGATGAAATTGCTCAAAGCTTAGCCAAACATGGCCTTCTTAAGATCAACTTAAAGCCAAGTATTTGATAGAATCTTGAGTTGCTACCCATGACTCGTTGAATGGCTTGAGTTCAGAGGTAGAGGTTTCTTGGATGTTTTTAATTAAACCTAGTTTCTCAACAATGGTAAAAGGTATCACATTAGTTGTTTCCCCATCATCTACATGGACATAATGAACCTTATACTTGCCAACATGTATAGTAATAAGGAGAGGAGCAAATAACACTTCTCCATTTCGTGGGTCAATCTTCACTTCACTATCATGAAAGGTGAACACGAGGTTATGCTTGTCCTCCTTATGCAAGGTTTGCCCCATGATAGAGTGAATAGATTCCTTGTTGGTAGGGATGTCTTCACTCATAGAAATAGAGGTCAACATTTGAGCTAGTGTGTCTCTATGAGCACAACAAGTCACAACTAAGTAGTATAGATTCAATGATTAGGTCTTTTGTTTTAGGGACCATTTAGCTTATTTCATGGTTGTGAGAAAATTATTTTTCTTGATGTGTGAGTTTTCAACCTTTTTAGTCTTAATTTTCTCCATTCTCCCTAGAATTTCTAGCTTATGTCTTGGCATATGTTGCTTGGATCCCTTGTTCATACTTGGTTTGTGATTCTCTCTTGGTTGACTAGTTGACATAGTTTGGGTAATGGAGTTCATGGGTAGGGGTATAGAATACCTCTAGTGGGCTTCATTGTTGGTTTTGTGACAAGTTGTTTTCATTGCCTTTGAGGTGATGATTTCTTGTTAATCATTGAATTATTGGCCATAATACATAAGCATTGGTCACAAATTGTTGCAAGTTTTTTTGTTGATGGTAGAGGCATTCTAATAACAAATGGTTGCCTAGCCTTAAAAGGATTGGTAGCACATTATCTGGGTTGTGATATTGATGCTAATGAAGGTGAAACACTTATAACAAAAGGCTCCTTGGGAGTTAGAGATTGTGGTACTCGTATGATGAAAGGCTCTCTAGGTTTTATGTTTTGGGACTGAGTGCTAGCTGAAGGAACCTTGATGAAAAATGGTTCTCTAGGAAAACTAGACTGAGTAGATGTTGTGAACAAGGCTATATTTTATGACTTATTGTTAGTGTTTGGAGAGTTGGACTTATTCAATATTAACTCACCATAGTTGATTATATTCTAGAGATAATCTTTTAATGCTAGGCAAAAATCAGTATCATGACTAGCTAGTTGGTGATAATGGCAAAACCTATGAAATATAAAGTACTTTTGTAGTTTTGGATCATTTTTAGTTGCTACCATTTGGTCCCTAGCTATCTCGCAAAGATGATCATGCCTCTTATGATCTTCCTTAGATAGTTACTTATGTTGAATTTAGTTTTCTTTAAAAAACTATTCTAGAAGGTTAGAGGGCTTCATAGGAGACTTATTATATTTAGATATATCCTTATACTTAAATTTAATCTTGGCTAGTTGGAAGCATATGCAGTAGATGTTGAGATGAGTCAAAAGGTATGTTGCATGGTAGAGATTTTCATCTTTCTACTTGTTTTCACTATTTTATTATTGTTGCCATAGTTGCTTGCAATTTTTTGGTCTTATCCTTATTCCTCCTAATGTATTGGTTTTTGTAAGCCATATGGTTTAGATCATTGTTGGCCTTGGCAGCCTTCTTAATGTTCTTAATTTGAGAAAAGACTTAGCTTAGTAATCAAAGGTCTAAGTAGTAGAGCTTTGGCTTGATGAAGTTCTTGACTACTCCCTTGAAGATGGCCAAGAGGTGGTTTTTAGAGATAGGCTTTGGAATCTCATTAAGAATTGCATTCGATCTCTAAATGAACCTTTGGGTAGGTTCAAGTGGTCCTTGCCTCACCTTCACAAGTTTATCCAAGGTTGTATTAGGCTTCAAGTTGTATTTCAAGTGGTTGACAAATAGGGCTATCAAGTCATCCAAGGAGGAAATAGAACCTCTAGGTAAGATTTGGTTGTAGTCTAAATCCTTTTCTTTTAGGGACATAGGGAAGCAATAGAAGGTACTCAAAATAGATAGTAACAAGATGCGTGTTAGGGGCTTCTTTAACATTGTATCTCGTGAATTTTGGAATAAGCATGCTTGTAAGCAATGTGATTTAAGGAATGGTAGGATTAATGGGATCATCCTGGTAGAAGTCCGTCATCTTCACCATTTATGTTGTACTAGTTTTGAGTTTTTACAAATTCTCAGTAAGGTCTTGGATTGGTTTAAAGGCTTGATCCAAGACTTGTGGAGCTCTTGAGGACTACATTTGGGATTGTATAGTTAGTGGCTATGAAATGGGCAATGATATGGATTGGAGAGGTCTTGTGATTATCATTGCATTAGGATTAAACATGGGAAATGATATTTTCATAGGGATATGTGAAGCAAAGAAAGTGTTGGAAATGAATGGGTTATGTGAAACATGTGGAATTTTCATTTCCAACAAAGGACAAGCCAAAATTTTAAAAGGTTGAGTCATGGAGGGAATTATTGGTAGAGGTTGAGGCACTATAATGAAAGGTTTTTAGGTAAAAAAATGAAGTGAACAAGGAATTAGGGTGAAAAATTAAGTTTTTAGAGGTCACAAGGGGAGTTTGGTTCACTATTAGGAGGCACAGAGTTGAACATGGTCACCTCTAGGATATATTGTTAGAAAAGGTCCTCCAAGAACGTATCTAATTTGTAATTAGCTCTAAACTCATCTTGATCCTCTAGGTATGATCCTGAACTGGCATTTTCACTCACTTTAGCATCCTCATCTACACTTACCAATTGTGCTAACATGTGTATGTAGAATTTGGATAATTCAATATGGTCCTATGGTGAAGGGATGTATTCCTTCCCATTCTCTTGGATCAACTTGTATTAACATTTAGAATTGAACTCCTTGCATGCGATGCACAAACCTGCTTGGAATTTTACACATATGAAGTTCTAGTATTATTCGTCAATGTTTACATGCACTAGGATAAGTTCTAACTACTTAAGAAATTGCCTATGCTCCAATATAGCTAGGTATTTAGGATCATATACATGATCATATTCTTGGTTCATGACCATGGAAATGATATTGTGTGGTAGGATAGTTGAAACAAAAGGCATAAAATGTATATGACTAATTAATTGGTCAAGTATGATAAGGTTTTGAGGATTTTAATGTTTTAAACGAGCTACATAAGGCTCACAGCGTATGAAACTGTAGTGCGTAAGACTTCATAGCATATAAAGCTTACAACATGGGAGACTCTAGCATGTGAAGGCTGCAGCATGTAAGTCTTCATAGTGTGTGAGGCTGCAACATGTGAGACTCACAATGTGTAAGAATTATATAGAAGGGAAAAATAGGCAAAGAAGATCTACAAATAGGTTTTGGGTTGAGAAGTTAGGTGGAGGTATTTCTAGCACCAGAAAATTGTAATGATAAAAAAATTGATGCTAAAAAACTAAAATGATTTGGGTAAAATAATTGTAACTCCAAGATCCATGGGCCTTAGAAGGATCTAGAGTTCCTTAAATGGTTTGGCCAATCTTTTAAGGACTTAAAAAGTTTATTACTATGCATAATAAATAAGAACAAACTCAAGCATACGAAATGAGGATTTAGCACTAGACTAAGAATGGAAATAGATGTATGAAATGTGGATGCAATATGGCCAAAATAGCTACAAAACATTGTATTAAAATACTATAAATAAATAGTGATATGCAGTAAGGTACCCCTACGCTCAACCATATGAATACGAGTGTGTATGCATGATCCAATCGAACGCTGTGAATGGACTAGTTGTAGCACCTAGATAGTTATGTGTTGATCGTAGTTTGCTATCTTCCCACTTGGACTAGTATTTGCTTTGTCACGTATGGTTTAGTCTAGAGTGAGATGTATGATGTGATCCCTACTACTATGCTACTCCTAAGAACAATAAGAGATAACTTAATTACACTAATAAGCAATAGGAAATAAAATCTAAGCTAGCCTAAGTGTGATGAACATCCATCCTTAATCATCCGTATGCATCTTGGACTTCATGTACTACTTTTGGGATTACCAAGTGCACATCACTCAAAGAACTACTCAATACACTATTGGATTACCATGTAGTTACACTTAAATGTTCATGATTAAGGTGCACTCATTTTGCATTAACAACATGAATAGTAAATGACGATAAAAGAAATATTAACTAAGAAAAAAATAATAAATAATCAATAATTAAAATAATTGAAAGCTAAGTGAATGCTGCAATGATGGAGTAATCTTGATCTTTTTTGCTGATCATGTGCATGTCCAAGTACATCACACTCGAACAAAGGTTCCATACAATTACAAGCATCACACCATGGGCATGCACTTGGAAAGAACACTAAAATTGACTATAAGAACTAAAAACTAAAAAATGACTAAAGACTAAAAGACTAAAGGACTCAATGACTCCTTCACTATGCACCTGAGTGCTATATTTATAGGCTAACATAGGAATCATGATATCGTGTATACAATATCGTATCCAGGCTATGATATCATGAACTCAATATCACAGTCTAGCAAATTGCAATTCATCATACCCCAACTACTGAATAAAAACTTGTCCTTGAGTGAAAAAAATGAGAAACAAGTTCATTTGATTACAAACAATGGATAGGTATGGGAATATTGAATGACCATGGACTATTTCATGCCATAGTATGGGACTAAACAAAATTTGGACATCAACAAAAAATACAAAACTGGCAAAATTCATGTGGTTCCTAGTGGTGGTGGCTCCTCCATGGGTGTCTTTCCTTTGTCTTGTGCTCTAAGCTTCTGAAATGGATACCTTTGAAGAAGCACCTGAAGTTTTTCCTTCTCTGTCTGAGGATCATGAGCCATTCATGTTGATGTTCTAATGTTTGATAGAGTTGGCACTTCCCATGGGCACAACAATTATAGGAACATTTAATTGGCCTTGACATACCATGCTACAAATAGTTGTCATTCCTTCTCATAGGCTCTAGCTTTGTCTTTGAGTTCCTAGTAGTCTGTAAGCCATTAAGCCAAATCTGCTGCTACATCTTTTTGGCTTTGGTAGCTAGCCTTTACCACCTCCAATTCAAAGTTTGCCACCTCTAATCTTTGTAACATCTTCTTATGTTCACAAACTTTGTCTCATATTTAGCATAGGTGGCAGCTACCTGCTTCTCGAGCTTAGATCTTGAGCACCCTGCTGTTAACATGGCCAAGTTGGCATACCATAGATTTGCCAACTCCATGTATTCTGGTAAGTCCTAAATTTGTAGATCCCAACTTTTCAATTCTACTTGGTGGATAAAGGCATAATTATCCAGTACAACTCACCAATCAGTGTGTTGAGCACTAAAAGAATTAATGTGTGCCTTAGCCATATAGATCTCCTTTTCAATGATTTCCTTGTACATTCTTGCTTGGTCATGGAAGCGTTCTTTTAACTCCTTATGCTTTTAGGCCTCATTTTTCCATGCACTTATTTCTATGTCCATCTTTTATTAGATGGCATGAACCTCCTCCATGGAGAGGGTTCTATTCTCCCTAGCCAAGCAATTCATGTCTTGGTTGACCTAAACTAGTTGTTCTTGCATTTGTTGGAAACTTTCTTCAAGAACATTCTTCTATTTCTCAACTACTATCAACTGAAGATTTTCAACAGTAAATAATTCATTTTCCTCTTGTAAGACCTTGAGAGCTTTAACATGTGCATATGTCTAAGGTTGTGCCTTTGAAGCATCCCAATTGGCCTATTCCTTTTCCCTTGCCACCTTTTTATTTTCTTCTAAAAATTTATTCAGTTTCTCAATTCTAAAAATGTCTAATTGGTCAGCTATGATAAATTGGGAAGGATCCCGTCGTTCAACTTGTAGGGTGACAAGCTTTTCTTGCAATCTTTGCAACTCTTCTTCCATGTGCTCAGCTCTAACTTCATCCATGACCAATTTTCCTTTGGTGGAAATGAGATCTAATTGTGTTGTGGTGACATTTGGGGAATTTCAAACAAGGATGTCATAACTTGTCCTATTTATAGCAAGCAATCCAAAGCATCCTCATGTTCTGTAGGAGTCATTGAGGGACCGGCCAAAGCTTGAGCATCACGTGCTCCTGTGAAATCCGCCAGTGGCATAATAGGAAGATCAAACGATTCTTTGATGTGATTTGTGACCACCTCTACTATGCCTACTGCATCCTAGTGCTTCATGATCACCATTTTGGCTCCTTCACTAGTTTCCAACCTAACTTAGAAAGATGTGGCATTCCCAGAGATTTGCTGAGACCACTGGGACTCTTCTCCTAAAATCAATGAAATATGTCCACTTGTAGGGTCAGCTGAAATAGTTGGTTGTACAACTTCATCAATGACCCTGAGTAAGTTTTTGGTATCATGACTTCCCTAACTGACCATCTCGATGATTGTTCAGAGATGATTGATAGACGACTAATAGTCTTGTTGTGGTGGTGGCAATTGCTGGACTTGTTGGCTTATGGGCTATGTGCTAGGCCTTGCTTCCTGTTTTTGGCTAAGTCCTACCATTTGAGGTGCAGTGGGCCCAACCATTTTCTCTTCCTCTTGTTCTAACTACTTCCCAACGTCTTTCCTATGTGCCGACAATTTGAATAGTTCAGTACATGAAGAATTTTGGGCTTTTTTAGGAACATCATTTATGTAGCCTAAGATCCAAGCATGTCTACATAGCTTCTTGATAAGACAATAGAAAGGCAAAGCAAGCTTCCCTATCTTCCTTTCTTCAAATTGCCTTAATATCTCTATCAAATATAAATGGGGTAGATTTGCATTAAATTTTTCCATCAAAATCGCACTACCCCATGCCGCATAAGTAGATAATCTATTTAAACCTTTCATGGGGAAAAGGTGATAAGTGCCAATCTTAAAGTAGATCCTCTCTTCTAGGGTCAATTCTTCGTAAACTTTATTCTCCTTGTTGTAGGTTCATTTCAACCATAATTTCCTTGCGTTTGCATTTGAGCAAGTGGACAAATGAGCAAATTTTGATTCCTCATTTGGAAAATTTAGGACCTTTGCAATGGCCTTTACAAAAAAATCAATGGAGACACCACCTACATTGGCAATGGTGCCTTCTTCCTTGCCATGCTAAAATTGATATGTTTCACCCAAATACCAATCACCACTCTCTAAGAGGATGGGCCATAGTGGAGATGCCTTTCATTGAGTCTTCATTGGTTTAGGGGTAAACTTAGTGAAAGGCCCAAAATTGAGCTCCACTATCACAATGGCAAAGGTGGGCTTCTCCTAAATGGCTTGGAGACATTTAGGGGATAGCATAAGATGTTGCCCTATTTTCAGGGCTGTAACTTTGCCACCTTCTGCATGGCCAGATTGCACTGTCGTAGGGGTTTCTTGATGAATGTTGAATGAGTGGGCTTCCTGCTCTGCATGTTCTTCTTGAAGTTCCTAACCTTTGCCTCCTCTTGAGCATTTAGTTGCACCTTGAAAAGGTCCTCCTTGTTGTCCTCTTTTAGAGGCCATTTGTAATCACACAAAGATCAATTGTTAGTAAGGTTATTTAAAGAAATTCAATTATCTCATGCCCTACTAATTTCCTTTAATCAATGTTCAATTATTTACTTAGTGTGATTCTAGGGTTAGAAAGTTTTCCAAAGAAGTTGCCCTAAAAGTTTAATGTCGAACCTGATTTATTTAGGTAACTCATATAATAGCTTAGATGACTTGGGTAAAGGGGGAAAATTAGTTTGGCATGAATTTCTGATAGTACTTACCCCTATGATATCCTTCAGGTGATAGAAAATTTTGAAAAAATTATGTGCAAGTTCTCCAGTACCCCTCCCCCACGACTAAGTTAAACACTTCGGATTTAATTAGGTGTAATCAAAAAAGAAATTGAAGTGTCGAAGAGCGAAATATTGAAAGTTGAATTTAGACTTGCAAATCGCTGAAAATTGTGGAAGAAAATTTGAACAACTCCCCCCACGTCAACTATTGAAAATGATGTGTGTAGTGTGCGGGGGTCCCATATATATACTTTTTATAGATGCAATAGCACGTACCTGATATCGCATCAGACCTGATAGCAAGTACTCGATATCGTGTCCCAACCAAGATAGGGTACTTAGTAGAATTGATGATATTTTGAGTTTTAGGGCCAAAATTGAAGGATTTGAGGTAGATTCAAAAGGTCTGGTATAAGGTTAAGTGGAAATTGAGGCACCGAAAGTGTAATGAAGTGGAGTCATACAATGAAGTTCTTTAAAAAGGATGAGGGGAAAGGACATGTAGTGGTTCTAAGGAACATTTAGTTAAAATGATGATAAAGGAAAGAATGGATTTGACAATGAAGTGCTCAGAGGGTATAAAATGATGTGGTGGTGTGCAACAAGTACAAATTACAAAATTCATGCAAGTGGATCCTCCCCAAAGCATGTTCCAACCTATAATGCCCTTGTGTAACCACACTTTAAAATGTCTATAGGCACTATAAGGGTTATATGCAACCCACACCTATGCAACAAAACACACATATGTTAAGTACCACCACTATGAGTTATGAATTCTATGCTACAAAAGACACAATTTGAAGTATCTGGATCGTGAGATGAGATGAATTGCAAAAAGGATTATAGAGATTGGGACGTGAGGTAACTTACCCTAGGCACAATGACTCCTAAGTGTTGTGTGTGATTAAAGTACCATTAGCCTTTTTCTCCAAGATCAAAACCAAGTCCATACGTCTGATCAGTGACATGACATTGTTTCATCTCAATGATAAAAAATCATAAGAGCATCATGATAGCAAGGTGTACAATAACTTGGCATTCTATGCAAGGGAGGAGTAATTTGAATTTGTTTGCGGCATGTTTTTCTTGTGATTTGAATTTGTTTGCAGCATGTTTTTCTTCTACTTCATTTCTTCCTTTTCTACTTGGCTTTCTCCTTTTTTTCTCCTCTTTTTTTTTCTCTTTTGGCCACTTTTTCATTTGGTCTTTTCCAAAGGTGATCTAGAGAAGTCACCAACCTTTAGCCATGGGTGCATGTCTTTCTAGTGGGACCCCCCAAAATAGCATTGTGTTCCTTTCTTAAGTGCCTTTATTACCACTCTTAATCCCATTGTTCATTAGATCTACAAGGATCTTGGTACAACCAAGCTGCATAATAGCACATACAGATGTCACCAAAGAGAATCCACAAGTTCCCTTGATGTCACACCCTTGCCATTCCCTCTTGGTCCATCACTCTTTGCTCTAGGCATAATGAGTACAAAGTTACTTTAAGTTTTGATGATAACAAGAATATCATCGTACCCAAAGCAAGAACCTCTTATTAATAGAATGGGTGGGTGGATGTTGTGGGCTCATTGTCCAGATAATTAGTCACTTGTGACTCAAGAACATAGAACAATGCCTAAATTGACTAGTTACATGAGTATGTTATTCACAGATGAGATTACCCATAAAAATATTAAACAACAAAACAAAGAATTCAAAAACAAGAAATTAGAAAACAAAAAATTGTAAAACCAAAGAAAAGGAAAAACATTTACTAATTCTACTTCTTAGAATGGGGGGCATCCCCCATGACTAAACCTTTGATCATGATGAGAATTAATAAATGGAAAGTTAGGATCCATGCAAGTTGAAAATATTGGGGTTCGGTCATATCCAAATCATTGGGTGTCTTTTGGTGTAGTGGTAGGGATGTTCACAACATGGGTTTCACACACTTGATTAAAGTAGGCATAGTGGGGTAGATTATAAGATGTGGTGATGTGATAAGAAGCTAACCCATTATGGCACCCTTGACCATGAGATGATATGCAAGGATCGATATGTCTCCTCATGTTGTTATATTCATTGGACCGCATGGTTGTTGGAGTATTAATTGGTGGCCTAGATAAGGTAATAGGAGACATTGAATTTGAAGAGGAAGGTGCATCACAGTGTTGGGCTTGTGTTGAGTTGGAGGATGTAGTGGTTTTAGAACCATGCTATCTCTTTCTACGACCATGCCTAAAGAAAGGACACTTTTGACATTGTGGAGGACTCCCACTGCTATTGACAGTAGTAGCACAAGTAATGTTCATTGGTTGGTGTTGTGGTGCAAAACCTTCAGGTACAACTAGTGGCAATGTAAAAGGAGGTGAAGGAGGAGAATATTGAAAGTAAGGAGGAGTGTAAGGAACATGAGGTGATGATCCCATAGGAGAGGACATGGGTTGATGATACTTAGGAGAGTGATAAGGATGAGATGAAATAGAGGATGTTGATCTAGTTGGAGAAATAAGATTTTGAACGTAATAAGTGCTTGGTTTTGGGTGATACGAAGGGTGTGGCCAGTTTGGTGATGGCCTCCCCCATGACTAGGAGTTTTTCCAATTCAGTTGAACATAGTACTTCTATACAAAATTTGGATGTAGCATTCTTCCCCAATGCTCATGTAGATGTGATAAGATTGGGCATTAGCCTTTGGGGTGATTGTACAGGTAAACATCGCATTGATACTTATGATTTGCAGTTGAGCCCCTATCCTCATTTTCTTTAGCCCTTCCTTTTGATTATCGAATGATGTTCTATCCTATTTCTAGGTTTGGTATCATCTGTTTGTTTTGGTTATCAAACTTATCTTGTGTGGGTCTCTCTCTAATAATGTTTGCATATTCTCCACATTTTTCATGTACCCCCATCGTCATCTTATTGATCTTTGCCTTGATTTCATCTAGTGATTTTAGTATTGGCAAAGGTAGGGACAATATCACCCCCTCAAGGTGAGTTGATTTCTCCTTTTCATAATTATGGACCTTTGTTATTTCAAGAGTTTGATCATATTGAGATTTTTTTAACATTTTCCCATTTGGCTATTTCTCCTTCTTCTTTTACTACCTGCTTAATAAGCTCTTGGAATTGGTGGGTTTTGTAGTTCATATAGTTGACTTGGGGCATACATCCCTAGGGTCTCCCTTGTTTCGTTACGGAGCCCATCCATGATGTGATACATTAGCCTTTCCTTAGAGAACCCATGGCTTGGGCATTTGTTTAACAAAGAGTAATATCTTTCTAAGGCCATGTCCAAGGGTTCATGTTGTCCTTGTTTCCACTCTTGGATTTTTCTCCTCAAGGTCAACATTGTTGCACAGGTTTGATATCTTTCATTTAAGAGGTTTACCATTGTAGGGCAATGACAAATTGAATATGTTTTTAAAGATCTATACAACACTTTTGCTTGGCCAATGAGTGTCATAGGGAAAAGCTTAAGCGTTTGCAACCCATTCTCAATGTTGTTCCATACATAGGCATCATAGAAGGCTTGTAACTAATGTTGTGGATCTAAATCATACCCTCCTAAGAACTTAGGAAAGTTGGTTAAATCAAGCTTGGCTAGATGGCTTTCCTTGCAATGCCTATGAGATATTTCAATGGCCTCTGTTATATGCATTAGGCTTTTAGTGGCCAGCAGGGGCTCATCATCACTAAATAGGTTATGAGTTCATGAGTTGGGATAATGTTGCCTATGTTCATATTGGCATTCCTAATTTTTCCTGTGGGTTCGATTTTTATTTCTACGCCCATCCTTTAAGGAATAGTCATCCATGTCACAACCCAACATTGAAAGAGTAGAGGAACAGAGGAAACTAGAAGACTTATCATCACTTTTGTTAGTCTCCCAATCATCTCCTAATGTACCCTTGCTACCTATTGAGAAGGTCCTAGGCCTTATGGGTTCCCTCCTTCTAGGGGATGTCCCATCTTCACAAGAGGTGTCTTGGTTGGATGACACAAGTCCTTGAGTATCGTTGGGGTGTCAATCAACATATGAAACTCTTGCATAAGATTGAGTACTCCAAACTACTTCATCATAAATTTTGTTGGTTTTCCAATGAATTGCCTTGCTAGATGTTGTATTATCATTGTCTTGTGAAAGAGACATTGTTGTGAATTGTGTGACTTAATTGAATTTAATTTCTTTGTCTAAAAGATATATCATTAATACCCTGTTACAGTGATCTTGTATGATATAACTAATGTAGATAACTAGCACCATCCTCAACAATGGTGCCAATGATGAGTGACAAGGTACCCCTACTCTCAACCATACAAATACGAGCGTGTACACGTGATCTGGTTGAACTCCATGGATGGACTAGTTGTGGCACCTAGACAGTTATACATTGATCACAGTTCATTTTCTTTCCACTTGGACTAGTATTTTCTTTGTCATGTATGGTTTAATCTAGAGTGAGGTGTATGATGTGATCCCTACTACTATGCTACTCCTAAGAACAATAATAGATAACTTAATTACGCTAATAAGCAATAGGAAATAAGATCTAAGCTAGCCTAAGTGCTATGAGCATCCATCCTTAATCATCCATACACATCTTGGACTTCGTGTACTACTTCTAGGATTACCAAGCACACATCACTCGAAGCACTACTCGATACGCTACTAAGTTACCACGTAGTTATACTTAAATGTTTGTGATTAAGGCATACTCATTCCACATTAACAATAGGAATAGTAAATGATGATAAAATAAATATTAATTAAGAAAAAAATAATAAATAATCAACAATTAAAAAAATTAAATGCTAAGTGAATGCTGCAATGATGGAGTAATCTCAATCTTTATTGTCAATCGTGTGCATGTCCAAGTACATCACACCCGAACAAAGGTTCTATATAATTACAAGCATCACACTGCAGGCATGCACTTGGAAAGAATACTAAAATTGACTATAAGAACTAAAAACTAAAAACTAACTAAGGACTAAAAGACTAAAGGACTCAAGGACTCCTTCATTGTGTGCCTGAGTGCTATATTTATAGGCTAACATAGGAATCATGATATCGTGTATACGATATCGTATCTAGGCTACGATATCGTGTACTTGGTATCATGGCCTGGCAAACCACAATTCATCAAATAGGTTTAGAGAGTATAAATCTATGGGCTTTAAATGATATCTTTGAAATCTAGTGTAGGAAACAATGTGTATTCTGCACTAGATCGGCACTAGTCTCCTAATCGATCTACACTGTAATAAATGTTGCTGACAAAACTACAAAAAGGTTGTGGAATCTATGCTATTTCATCATCCTTTGCTAAAAAAAGTCTCCCTTTTTACTTAAAAAATCTCTTCTTTGTATGTTGAAAAGATCTGCCAAAAAATTCCTAAAAACAATGTGAAATCTAGTATAAATAGGCCTTCAATTCATTGTTGATATGTCAATTACAATCCCATACACTTTTGGAGTGTTACATGATGTTTTGGATCATTTTCATGGCCAAAAAGTATAGTGTGTGGATCACCAGTGTTTTTAGCTTTTTCCATCATGATTTGGCAGCATATTTGGGCTATTTTGTTGACCTAAACTAAAATTTTTGGACCACCAGCATTTTTGACTTTTGTTACCAAATTTGGTAGTGTATTGGCCATTTTGGCCTTCACACGTTGGCATAAATGAAATCCACAATGTATGGGATGTAAATTTCATTTTACATTTTAAAATAGTCCATAATTATTACAAAAACAAGGTCATAGAATAGGATTTTGATGGGAAAACAAGGCAATTATTTTTGCTTTGAATTCCTATCAAATTATAATGTAGATTTTGGCTACTAAGCCTTTTCTTAGCTACATGAATTTTCTTGAGGTTTCATAACCTAAGTTTATTGCACACCGCTATGAATAGATATATGATTGTATACATTATGTCAAATTAAAGCATTTTAATATTACATTGTCCAATTCACTATAAATTATATTTCTTAATATAATGTAAGTTTATAGTATATGATAAGTCACATCTCTATACAAAACATGTTCATAGTGTAGTTCACTAAAATTTATATTCTTTTACATAACATAGGTTCATAATATACCATATAAAATATTTCTACTTCATTGAACCATTTTGTATAACTATCATTATATAATTATTTTAAAAATTCATGAACCAGGTGTTTATATAAATCAAAATTTAAAACTCTTCCAATATAGGAGGTTACTCAGTCATGCATGATTTATTAGGGGTTCTTAATCATGTAAGACTCAAGTTATTGATATCTCATTTATAATTTATATTGTAACTCTTTAATTTATTAATATTTCTTGATCATGCATGATGTAACAACGATACTTGATTGTGCAAGACTCATGTTATTAATACCTTGTTTATGATTTATATTATAACTCCTTAAGTATATGAGGTTGCACAATCATGCTTGATTTAGTGAGGATGCTCAATAATGCATGGTTCAATTTATTAATTCCTCATTCATGATGTATATTATAACTCCTAAAATATATGAGGTTGCTCAATCATACATGATTTAGGTTATTAATTTCTAAAATATTGTAATGTGCCCTTTCTCAAATGGTACTATTGCGTAATGAAGATGGTGCCTCTTCATAATATCTATTTTCCTTATTGTAAAAAGACCCGAAAGGACATGTTGTAATTGATACCTAAAAGGTTTCATTATAATAACAGACATAGCTCTCAAGGTGACCTTTGGGGGTTTGACCTAAGGCATTTATACCTAGGCTTAGAGGTTGTGCTAACATGGAGTTGTGAAGTCAGTACAGGCAAGTGACGAGAGTTGGGTGAAGTAGGATAAGAAGAGGACTTGCCATTCCTTCTAGAAAATTGTAGGCCTAATCATGATGGTAGTGCTAGATTACCTCTAAGGGATAGATGTCGAAGGAAGAAAACCCCAAGGAACACTCTCAGAGCATGATTCAAATACACTATTCCACATCAATAAAGCATTATTTCCTATTTTCTTTTGCATTTTCATTATTATTTCCTCATGCATAATGTCTAATATAACATATATTTGATGTTTTCCATGACATATTGGAATAGTATGTTATAATTAATATTGGAGCAAACCATGATCCAAGGGCAAATCACAATTATGGGTTGACTACAACTTGATGATTAACCATGAAGCCAAGATCTAAGGAGAGTCATGGACCACCACCAGATGTGTCATATGTCTAAGATTATTCATACATCTACAAAAGAACTATGAATTATATCATGTTCAACATGAACCCCACCAACTGAGATGCCTTCAAGGATATTAGTGATCAAGAGTTCTGACTATGTCTCACCAAGGTACATCAATAGCAAGAAACGTTGGTAAGATAAAGATACACGATTCAAGGTAATTCTTACCCATCTTGTAATATTATTAAAATGTAAATTGATTAAGATCATTGTTAAGTTTTTTTAGAAGGCTAGTAACCATGGTCTAAGTCAATCCTATCTGGTTTTGAACTTCTTATCTCTAAATACCTAGTCCTTATAACTTGGTGTCACCTATCTTTACATAACCATTGTAAAAATACTAGTAAGTTTAAGGAGGTCAACCTAGCAATAATATTGGTTCATCCTCATGCAATTAATACATGTTATTATCATGGGACCCATTGGAAATCTAGTACTTGCTGGTAATGTTGAGATATCTTTCTTTTCCATAGTACCTAGGAACTAAGTTTCATGTAAGAGGATAGGTGATGAGCCACGATATCGCTTATGCAATATCAGAGCCTTCCAAACGATATTGGACATTCGATATCGGGGCATGTCTTGTCGCCTATAAATAAGAGGCGAGCACACTTGGTTTGGCAATAGTTGGTTAATTAGTCTTAGTCCCTTACTCGAATCCTTGCCTTTTTCCCTTCTTAGAGTTAGAATTATTATGAGTGCCTGTAGTAGGAGTCATAAAGTGAATGGATCTTTATTCAAGCATTGTATACCTGAGCACACCTTGTGGCTAGAAATAAAAATGAACTTTGTGATAAACCTTGTAGTATTCATAATTGCTTATTTAATGTTATTTATAGTTATTTAATACTTTCATTAGTTAATTAATGCTCTCTCTCTCACCTTGTTAACTCTCCCAAGTAAGCACACTTAGTACGCCCACTTTGAGCATGTGTGGAACACTTGGTAACCCAGTAGCATTTGGTAATCCCAGTAGTGTTGCACTGGTTCAGAATGTGGACGGCAAGTGGGAATGGATGCTAGTGTTAGGACTAGTTAGAGCATAGTCGATTAGTTAAATTAAATTGGTTACTTATGTAGTTCCCTTCTCCCTTTGTAGCACCAGGACATAAAACATAAAAATATATAAAAATCATATACCTCAAGTTTACTTAACCATACAATCACGCTATACAAGTAAGCTTGGGAAGACAACAATTGACTAACCCGTCTAGGTTCTATAAAGGTGCATAAGCACTTAGTCCTTGGAATTTAATTGAATCGTGTGTGTACACTCATATCCGTATGGTTGAGCATAGGGATATCTCGCTGCTCATCATTGGCACTGTTGCTAGGGACTTTGTTGGTTGTGCACTAGCTAGAACTTAGGAAATCTTCACATCATTGGAATGAACCCTTAGAGTTGGTTATCTTACAATTAGTAAAACAATAAGTATTACACACTAAATAGAAAATTATGTCTTCTTCTTCTTACAAGAGTGTTTCACCACCTAGGTCCAATACAAGGAACAATCGGAGGCATAGTACACATGATAATCCACCAATCCCTTAATAGTTTTGCATGGTATATGTTCATTCCGATGAGTATATACCAAGCTTTACCTTTATCCTCCACCAAGATGAACAACTGTGTTGGCATAATTTAGAAGGTAACATAGTGTTACCTCCTAATCGCTCAGTCCTGGGCATGATCCTTCATGATCTCACACAAATTGGTATGCAGCACTTATAGGCAAAGTATGTTGTGCATGATGATGACTCGAGAGAGCATCGACCCATGGAGGCACAACATCTAAGGGATCTACAACAGGAGAGACATCATGAATCCATGAAAGGGAAGTTGTCTCAGAATGTCTTGTATGTCATAAGTGAAAATAAGAGTGGTGAACCTGCCTCAAGAGGTCTCCCACACAATGATGTTCCTCTCGTTGACTTTGGTCAAGGGGTTGTGTATCAAAATCTTCACTCAACTATCCATAACCCAAATTATGGTATCGACCAACACAAAGGGTCTGAAAAAGGAACATGAACACATGACAAAGATGGAAATTCTGATCGTAACCACGATTGAGGCCATGACCACCGAAGAGAAGGAAGCAGATACCATCATGATGATGGTCCTCCTCCTTCTTCACCTTCATCATCTCCTTCACCCTCTCCTTCAATATCTAGACATAGTCGCAAGGAAAAATACCCTGAGGATAATGGTAAGTGAAATAGGAATCATAGACAAAGTAGCCAAGAAAGGGAATGAGGGCATTCTAGAGAAACTCATCATGAGAGGAGGGAGAGCAGGGAACAACATAGGCATCATAGACACCATAGACAGTATGATCATGATGAACCCCTACTTGCTACCTAAAGTATGCCAAAAAATCTAAGTAACACTGTTAGAATCCCAACGAGGCACCAAAAAGATAGTAGGATCAAAAGATTGGACATGAACAATATCCCATGATTTGAAGGGGGATACAACGCTGATCCTAAAAATCATTTGCAAGCATTTCACGATACATGTGCCTTTCAAAACATAGAAAATGAATGGAAAAAACTCAAGTTGTTTTCATTGACACTAATCAAGGAAGCGAAAAGCTGGTACTGATTCTTAGAACTAGAATCCATTCGCCGATGGAGTACCATGTTAGAACTATTCAATGATAAGTATCAAATGTACTCCCAGGTGTCCAACCTATGAAAGAAAATCCAAGGATGGAAACAAGGAGGACATAAACCCTTGGATGCTACCATGGGCCAATATTATGCACTATTACATCATTGCCCAAGCCATGCTTACTCACAAAGGGAACAACTACACCATCTTGTAGATGGGCTTATGCATGAAACGCGAAGAACCCTTGGGACTTATGCCCAAGGAGGGCTATCTGAGCTTAGGGTCCATCAAGTAGAAATATTGTTAGAGCAAGTTGCTAAAGAGGAAGGTGAGTTAAAGAAAAGAGAGAGTGTGGAAGAATATAACAGAGATCCTTCCCTTCGAAAGAAGGAAGTTAGATTTTGTGAGGATGAAGAAGAGTCACCACTTGAAGAGATCGTGAATAAGGAAACCTTACCCATTCAAAAACTTGCATCGAAAGTAATAGCAAAGGTGGACCAAATATGGGACTCCCTAGATAATGGATTTCAAACAGATTTAAAAATAGTAGAGGAGTCTAGAGAGGAAGGTAGTGATCGAGAAAGAAGAAAAAAGAAAGAAGTTGAATATGCGCATAACAAAGGTAAGGGCAAAGTTTCCATCATCAAAGACGTTGTGGATTCCGATATAGATAATGATAGTGGATGTGAGATATGCCAATATGACCATCCTAAGGGATGTTGCCCTGTAATTTAACATCTGTAGGAGTTTGGGGTGTATGCACTCAACCCATGATTAAACAAAAGGCAAACACCCAGAAGGTTACCTTATCCCCAAGATAACCCAAGGTAGTTCTACCAACCTTTGATGTATTATCCAAGTGGAACTCCACCACAACCAAATGAGTAGTATCAATAGTGGCAGCACCCACAATCATGGGGAATGCCACCACCANTCTCTCGACTTCACTCTCCTAGTTACGTTGCTCTCGAAGCTCATTACCAAACCCATGAGTATTACAAAAATCCTTCTCCTAGCAGAGATATTCCACAAACATACTATCCTTCTCATCCAGCTACATCTCTTCCACCCTTAACTCCATTACCACCCTCTCTAACCATGCAGGGTGAGCTCCCTTCCCAGCCGCAACAACGTAATACTACAAGGGTTGTTAATCCTCACCCTACTATGTTCAAAAAATCACACAAAGAAGAGACCTTTCTATAGGACCAATAGTCCAACCAAGTCCTTGCAGTCACAAGCGGCTAACTCTCCAAAGGCCTCACCATCATACGAAACTTTGGAACCCCTTTCAAACCAAAGGCCACCTTTAATGCACATAGTCATGTTGACGCATGCCATTACCAATTGGATTAAGGTTGGCTATCTTCCTAGGAAATTCTTCAATCCTAGGAGTCCTCTTATATATTTACAAATCACTAGGAATGAGCTATGCAAAGATCTTTTGAATTCAAGTTCTAGTGTTAACTTAATCTTTCAAGAAATGTACAAAGCCTAGAACCTGCCTCCATTAAAAAAGAATAACATTCATTTAGAGCTAGTTAACTGGTCCATCATTGTCCCGTTAGGACTACTAGAGGACATTGTTACCACTATTTATGGATGGTCATATCTAGCCGACTTCCTAGTGATTCAAGTCAACAACTATAAGGGGGACTTCCCAATCATAATAAAAAGAGCATGGCTAAGCACAATTAACGCACACCTAGGAATACGTGATCTTTCCCTAGAGATATCAAAGAAAAATATGTTTGGAAAGATCAAGAAGAAGAAACTTCCATGCATTGCATACAGTGACACAAGGTGTAGTTGCATGTAAAAGTTCTGGTTTGTACAATGTTTAACATTGCCTGCATGTAACCAGTGTGCACAAGTAACTAACATACAAAGATGCCTAGATGTAGTAGCCACAAGATAGGAAGACACCCAGTGGCTGATAGATGACCAAGAGAGCAACTCAACTATATGCATGGAACCAACTGAGGGTTTGACTTGCACTTACATCGATAGCATAGACACATTAGAGCAAGTCCATCACCAACTTCCAAGTCTTGACATTGAAAATAACAACTGGGGAAAGTTGGAAATCCCTGACAACTTTAAGCAAGAGCCCCTAGAGTTAAAATCATTGCCCACCAGTATGGAGTAGACATTTCTCAAAAATGGAAAATCGGTAATTATTAATGCTAGGCTCGCTCCTCAACAAAAAGAGAGACTGCTGAAAATGGTGAGCAAATGGTTGAAAGCCTTCGCTTGGTCATATCCCAAATTAACCAAAATAGACCTTAGGATATGGCAACATAGGATTTACACTGACCCCTCCATGAAGCCTCGACAACAACCATAGAGGTGATTGCCAGAAGACCAAGCCAAGACCATGTTCACAAGTCCTTGGTGAACATTTTCATACAAACAGATGTTGTTTGGCTTGTACAATGCTCTTGCAATGTTTTAACCTTTGGTTCTAAGTATCTTCTAATAGCAAATAGGAAATGGTGTGGAGGTCTTCATGGATGATTTCTCCACCTATGGATTGAACCCAAAGCTGAAGCAAGTGATTAAAGAAGAAATTGAACAACTTCTAAAAGCTGGGTTCATCTACCCCATTGCTGATAGCGAATGGGTTAGTCCACTAGTTATTGTGCCCAAAAAGGAAGGTAAATGGAGGTGTGTATAGAATTTACGCTACTAAACATGGCAACATTCAAAGACCACTTTCCGTCGCCATTCGTCGACCAAGTCTTAGACACCATTGCAGGGCATTGCTACTATAATTTTTTGGATGGATACAATGGATACAACCAAATCCAAATAGCACCAGAAGACCAAGCCAAGACCATGTTCACAAGTCCTTGGTGAACATTTTCATACAAACAGATGTTGTTTGGCTTGTACAATGCTCTTGCAATGTTTTAACCTTTGGTTCTAAGTATCTTCTAATAGCAAATAGGAAATGGTGTGGAGGTCTTCATGGATGATTTCTCCACCTATGGAGTGAACTTTGATCAAGCATTGGACTGATTAGAGCAAATACTAAAACAATGTGTTGAAACCAATTTAAGCCTCAACTAGCAAAAAAGCCATTTAATGGTCCAAGAAGGCATAGTATTAGGGCATAAGATTTCACAAACAGGGATAGAGGTAGACCCTAAAAATATTAAAGTTATCCAAGGAATCACGTGCCAACCTGAAACTGTAAAAGACATTCAATCATTCCTTGGACACACTGGCTATTATAGAAGATTCATAGAGAACTTTTTAAGGGTTGCAAAACTATTGGTTGAACTAACAAAAAAGGACATACCTTTCGAATGGACCAAAGAATGTGAGTTAGCTTTTCAAACTTTAAAACAGAAGCTTGTAGAAACACCTATTCTATAAGCTCTTGACTAGTCCAGGCAATTCCACATCATGACTGACGTGTCCAACTATGCTTTAGGAGCCATACTTATACAATTAGATGACCAAAAACTTCCTTATTACATCCATTGTGCAAATAGGAGTATTGCTAGTGCACAACTCAATTACACCATAATCGAAAAGGAATTAATGGTTGTGGTGTTTGCACTAGATAAGTTCAAGTACTATGTATTGGGCTATAAGGTATTTGTACACACAAACCATAGTGCAATTTGGTTCTTATTGAATAAACCAATGGTGAGTCCTCACATCATATGATGGCTTGTAATCCTACAAGAGTTCGATCTTATGATGATAGATCATAAAGACACCAAGAATGTTGTTGCTAATCATTTATCTCAATTAATATAGGACAACAAAGAGGATGAATATCTGCTTTCTGATCACTTTCCTGATGAATTCCTCTTTGCAGGTGTAGTAAATAATCAATTAACAATGAAAAAAATTGGTATAGTAGCATTCTTACCTATCTCCTTACACAACAAACACCACAAGAGTTAGACGCTAAAAAGAAATAACAGTTTCTTCACCAAGCCAAATATTTCATGGAAATTAATGGATACCTTTATAAGGTATGTCTCGATGGCTTGGTCCGATGGTGTGTTCCTGATGTAGATCAATTATGAGTTCTCCAAGATGCTCATGAGGGCCCTTGTGGGGGTCATTATGTTGGGAGATGAATAGCCATTCAAATCTTTCTTGAAAGATATTATTGGCCTACATTTTTTCAGGACACTCATCATTTCATCTAATCTTGTGACCGTTGCCAACATGATGGGGGAATGGCTGCTAGGATGGAGGGTTCACAACAATGGATTCAACCTTTAAAACCCTTCAACATATGGGGAATTGATTTTATGGGACCTATTACACCAATGTCCAATGGAAAAGCCTACATTGTCGTTGCTGTTGACTATTTCATAAAATAGGTAGAAGTAGCCACTGTTACAGATTGTACATCATCTATTGCTACACAATTTGTTCAACAACAAATCATTAACAGGTTTTTCATGCCTTGTGCACTTATTTCTAACAATGGCACACATTTTATAGGTGTGACTTTTCAAAAATTGATGCAATGCTTAGGAGTTAAACACAAATTGACTACACCATACCATCCTCAAGTGAATGGTCAGGCCAAACTAACCAATAGGGAGATTACGAAAATATTGACAAGAACCATTAGCACATATAGGAGAGACTGGAGCACCAAACTGAATGATGCTCTTTAAGCATACTGCTCCACATGGAAACTCTCTATAGGCTACTCTCCCTATGAGTTAGTGTACAGAAAAATCCCAATGCTTCCTATTCAAGCAGAACTCTGTACACTATCTACAGCGTGTGATCTTAGCCTTGACCTTAATCTAGCACAAAAAGAATGGTTAATGAACCTAAACCTACTAGATGAGAACCTATTAGTCACCCTATCATCAATGAATTTCACAAGGCCTTTAATAAACAACATCATGACTTGAAAACTAGAAAATTTAAGTACCAACCAAGAGATAAGGTTCTTTATTGGAACCCTGCACACGTGCCACAACACACTAAATTTCAAACATTGTGGGAAGGACCTTATATTATTCATGCAACTTTTTCTTTAAAAACCATGATGATTTACAAACCTGAGAGCCTGGATAAGAAATTGTTGGTCAACATCCAACAAATCAAACCTTTCCATGAGCCTCAAATAGCTAGTATCCATACTACCTCTATTGGTGGACAACCTTGCTCGTTATTTCAAATATCCTCCTTCCAACTCAGTCATGGGGGAGATGGCTACCAATGCTAATTATTATAAGCCGTCAGCTCTTTTTGTATTTTTATTTTACACATCTTTTCAATTTTACTTATTTTTATTTTACACCATCGTTCACATTTTTACTATTTCTTTGTTTAATTTACTTTCATTTGTCATATAATAAGTGCTCATGATGGTGAGTTGGACTATAATAATATTGATTGCTAATGTTTGGTTTTTACCTTTGACTTTTGATGTTGACACTAAGATATGGATCTTTTGATAAGATAGGAAATGAGTCCATGTCATCCATTCATCCATTCAATGTTGTGGTCTCCTTCGGCTTTGGAAATGTACTGTCCCTTTTTCTAAATAAACTTATTAATAAATTGGTGACTTGGAATTCTTCAAATCAAGGAAGGACTTAATGGTTGAAAAGGGTGTGACTTCAAGGGGATTCGATGCACTTGTGTTGGCTATTCTCTTGGGTACTTAGATGTTTTCATGGGTTTTTTGCCATTATTCTATTGACTAAATATTAGGAAGTTGAATGAATCTAAATAATTCTTTACATGGTGTGGTTCTCATGCAAAAAATAAAACTAGTGGGAATTCAAAGCACACCCCTTAGACATAATAAAAAAACATGGGCTGCAAACACTGGTTATGGCACTGGAAAGACATGTTACCCATGCCTGAAGGTTCCCTCTACCTAAAGCCCTTTCTCGCTTCCTGCTTTCCTATATTTCTCTCCTTGGAATGGTGGTGACTCGATGGATGTATTCTTGTTGCTTCATGAGGATGGGTTGGTCAAATGTGTTGATGCGAGGTCACTGGATGTGGGTGGTGAGTCCAAACTTGGGATGAATTTTATTTAGTCACCTTAACCACATAATACACAAGGGACTTTACACAACCTTACTCTTGGGATTCCATTCCATTCCCTCCTCCCCTTCCATATTTCTTTCCATATTCCACCTCATTGTTGATTTTATGATTAGTCTACGTCTTGGTTGATGCATTGTTAGTCTTCAGTAAACTCTTGTGGGTAAGTTCTTAACCTTTGTTTCCATATGTTATTCCAAGAGCCTACAAACTCTTTGGTTTGTGGGTTTATCAGGGCATAAAAGGCATGATCCTGCTTTGGGGAGGACCCACTAGCATTCCTTTTTGATGCAATTGTTAAGTTCCTTCCCTTAAACATTCTTTGCAATCAACCATTTCTTATTTCATCCCTATCCATGACATCCATCTCATTGGCTTCATCGATGTTTTTCCCCTCATCTTCATTATTCCTTCAATTTTTCCACCCTATCACTACCAGAGGATTACTCTTAGTCATGGGGGCCTTGTCACAAATTTTTCAATTCGATCACCTATCTCACCCCTACACCTTGGGTAGTTATCAGTTAAAAACCTCTAACCCAGTATCTGCCATACCCACAACCCTGCCAATGCGCTTATATCGAGGCAAGGTATCAACTGCATTATGCGTTATCTATCCTTGCTAATTCATAATTGTGTTGTGTGTATAGATGGCAATTACACAAACAATGGATTGGGATAGGAGGAAGCACTCAGGTTGGACTGGAGCTGGAGCGTTTACGCAAGGAACAAGTTTGGTCATGTGGCTATGGATGAACAATAGAGTGCACATTTCTGACATTGATAGCAACATGCCTCATTTTCTTTTCTCTCTCTCTTTCTCTTCAAGATTTTAGATGAGCATCTAGATGTCATCTATGTACAGTGTTCACCACAAAGGGCATGAACACCAATGTTGTAATATGTTTGTCGATCCGTTCACCAGGCACTTTGAGTTTGTTATTCCCTATCATTGTCAGTTCTCATTCAGTCAATAATCCCATAACTTCCCAATATTTTGTAAGCAACTTGAGGATGCGTTTTCATTCAATCGTGGGGGTATGATGAGTCACGATATTGGAGCTACGATATCGCATCTACGATATCGCGTATGCAATATTGGAGCCTTCCAAGCAATATCAAACATCTGATATTGGGGCCTATCTTGTTGCCTATAAATAAGAGGTGGGTATACTTGGTTTGGCAATAGTTGGTTAATTAGTCTTAGTCCCTTACCTGAACTCTTGCCTTTTTTCCTTCTTAGAGTTAGAATTATTTTTGAGTGCCTATAGTAGGAGTCATAAAGCGTATGAATCTTTATTCGAGCATTGTGTACCTGAGCATATCTTGTGGCCGAAAATAAAAATGAACTTTGTGATAAACCTTGCGGTATTTAGAATTGCTTATTTCATGTTATTTATAGTTACTTAATGCTTTTCTACGTTAATTAATGCTCTCTCTCTCACCTTGTTAACTCTCCCAAGTAAGCACACTTAGTACGACCACTTCGAGCATGTGTGGAACACTTGGTAACCCAGTAGCATTTGGTAATCCCAATAGTGTTGCACTGGTTTAGGATGTGGACAGCAAGTTGGAATGGATGCTAGTGTTAGGACTAGTTAGAGCATAGTCGATAAGTTAAATTAAATTGGTTACTTATGTAGTTCACTTCTCCCTTTGTAGCACCAGGACATAAAACATAAAAATATATAAAAATCATATACCTCAAGTTTACTTAACCATACAATCACGCTATACAAGTATGCTTGGGAAGATAATGATTGACTAACCCGTCCGAGTTCTGTAAAGGTGCATAAGAACTTAGTCCTTGGAATTCGACCAAATCGTATGTGTACACTCGTATTCGTATGGTTGAGCGTAGGGATACCTCGTTGCTCATCATTCCCTATTACAAATTTTTCCATTCGATCACCTATCTCACCCCTACACCTTGGGTAGTTATCAATTAAAAACCTCTAACCTAGTATCTGCCATACCTGCAACCTTGCCAATGCGCTTATATCAAGGCAAGGTATCAACTACATTATGGCTTATCTATCCTTGCTAATTTGTGACTGTGTTGTGTGTATAGATGGCGATTACACAAAAAATGGACTAGGATAGGAGGAAGCACTTGCGTTGGACTAGAGTTGGAGCATTTACGCAAGGAACAAGTTTTGTCATGTGGCTATGGATGAACAATGGAGTGCATATTTCTGACATCGATAGCAACACGTCTCATTTTCTTTTCTCTCTCTCTTTCTCTTCAAGCTATTAGATGAGGGTCTAGATGTCATCTATGTACAGTGTTCACCACAAAGAGAATGAACACCAATATTGTAATATGTTTGTTGATCCGTTCACCAGGCACTTTGAGTCTGTTATTTCCTATCGTTGTCAATTCTCATTCAGTCAATAATCCCATAACTTCCCAATATTTTGTAAGGAACTCGAGGATGAGTTTTCATTCAATCGTGGGGGTATGATGAGTCATGATATCGGAGCTACGATATCGCATCTACGATATCGCGTGCGTAATATCAGAGCCTTCCAAGCGATATTAGACATTCGATATCAGGGCCTATCTTGTTTCCTATAAATAAGAGGTGGGCACACTTGGTTTGGCAATAGTTGGTTAATTATTTTTAGTCCCTTACCCGAACTCTCGCTATTTTCCCTTCTTAGAGATAGAATTATTTTTGAGTGCCCGCAGTAGGAGTCATCAAGCAAACATATCTTTATTCGAGCACTGTATACCTTAGCACACCTTGTGGCCGGAAATAAAATGAACTTTGTGATAAACCTTGCAGTATTTAGAATTGCTTATTTAATGTTATTTATAGTTATTTAATGCTTTCCTTGTTTAATTAATGCTCTCTCTCTTACCTTGTTAACTCTCCTAAGTAAGCACACTCAGTATGACCACTTCAAGCATGCGTGGAACACTTGGTAACCCAGTAACAATTAGCTTTTGTTAATCCCAGTAGTGTTGCACTGATTTAGAATGTGGACGGCAAGTGGGAATGGATGCTGGCGTTAAGACTAGTTAGAGCATAGTCAATTAGTTAAATTAGACTGGTTACTTAAGTAGTTCACTTCTCCCTTTGTAGCACCAGGACATAAAACATAAAAATATATAAAAATCATATACCTCAAGTTTACTTAACCATACAATCACGCTATACAAGTAAGCCTAGGAAGAAAATGATTGACTAACCCATCTGGGTTCTGTATAGGCGCATAAGCACTTAGTCCTTGGAATTCGACCGAATCGTGTGTGTACACTCGTATTCCTATGGTTGAGCGTAATGATACCTTGCCGCTCATCAATAGGCTTATATCATACTTGTCAATTTATGAGGTCAAATTATTATCTTCATATCCAAAGATTGATATATCATCTATAATTTACTTAGAATCATTTATAAGTGATAATTTCATGCATACATGAGCCTAGTAATACCATCTAATAGAATAAGCAAGCTTGGACCCTTCAAAATCTTAAAAATCCAACTAGGATTTTGAACCTTGAAACCATCTGTAATGTGTAGTACTCGTCGAGACAATTCCAATGGTATAAATTTCATCTCAATTGGACTTATGGTATGAGAGATATCATTGTTTTAAGTTTTTTGTTATGCGTGCATTAAAATAATATTAAATTATCAAATTATTACAAAAAAAAAGATCAAAATTTTAGGATCAGGAATCAAACCTAGAATCACCATTTACCCAAATCGAACCCACACCCTGTCATTGGTCGAACCACCACGTTAACTATTGATGCAAGGTAGAATAAAATAATAATAATAAGTTTTAAAATTTAATTTTAAATTTATTATTGTAGGCTATGTGGCCCCTATTTGTGGTGTCAGATGTTCTACCCCTTCTCAGGGTCATTACCCTCAATTAACACTTGTTGCTTCACATACTACCCGTTGATGATTGCTTCTAGTGCTCCCTGCCCACCTCCTCTCATTTCCCCTACTTCTACTACTCCATTGCTACCACTTGCTTGTCTATGTTTTGTGTTATAATGCCACCCATCACTATCCAATACCATCGTTGCTACTCTACATGCCTCACCTACCTACACCAACTATGAAACCCTCTCCCTCATGCTTCTTTGCCAGCTCGTCCTCCACCACGTCGCTCCTTACTCTTCATCTCCTTTGCACAACTAAAACCCTCATTTGTGAAATTCACCACATTTTTTGCCATTTTTGTGTAAGCTATTTTTGCTACCACCTATGCTACCATCATCATTTTCATTGCTTGCACCATTTTTTTTTGTTACCTTTGTCACTGTTGAAAAATCCACCATAGTTTTTGGTTACCCACATTACGAGTGCACACCACTGGCTTTGAGAATCATTGCTCCTTCTAGTACATTGCAAACTTCATTGATGCTAGGAATCATCACCCCCTCTAATGCACTATAAACACCATTAGCACTTGGAGTCATCCCTCCCTCAAATGCATCATGAACACTATTGACATCAAGGATTATTGCCCTCTTTAACATACCACAAACACTACTAGCACCAAAAATCATTACTCCATTTGGCTTATCATGGACATCATCAAGGCTAGGAATCATCATTCCCTCAAGGCATTGTAGACACTACCAATGCACCATGGACACTGTTGGCACCAAGGATCATCGCCTCCTCTGATGCACCATGAATACCGTCGATGCTGACAATTGTCACCTCCTCCAACGCTGCTACAAGGAAATCCTTATCGTCCTTTGCATCGTGAACCTACAAAAGCCCCTCTTGGGCTACGTAGGCCTTGATAACTACCATTGCCACTAACTTTTCATCATTCACCACCCACCACTCATTATTGTCCACCGTCACTACCACTCTCCTTGCACTACCGCCACTCTCCTTATGCACCCTTTTGGCCACTATCACCATTCTTGCTCTTGCCATCATCCTTGCCCTTACCATCAGTGATAGGAAATTGTTTTTCATCAAATTGATGAAGAATTCAAATTTTTTATTAATCGACAAAGAATTTGATTTTTCCATCAACTGATGGAGAATTCAAAATTTAAGAAGAATGTTAGTTAAAATTTTTAAAAAATAAAATTGACACATTGGTAAGAAATAACATAAGAATTTTGAAATTAAGAGCACTTGTCTTGGAGTAGTATTGGGATGGGTGACCTCTCAAGAAGTCTTGTTTTTCACACCAAAGATTCTAAACCTTAGAAGCCATAAATTTTGACTCCAGAAGCCTTTTTTGATGAATGAGATTCATTTCCTATAAATTTCAACCTTCCAGACATAATGGTGAAGTCAAGTCTATCCATAGAACCCCAAAAGTTATTTTTCACCCCTTTTCCAACATAGTGCCTGAAGACTCTCAAAAACTTAATTTAAGCATAACTTGGTTGTACAATGTCCATTTCTAACATATGAATCGTCATTTTCAACATTTTTCATCCTTATGAACTCAATTGTAAGGTCATCTTTATCATATGAGTACCTAATAATTTGATAAACTATGCTTAAATAGGGCACAACTTAGGGTAACTAATCATGCCTAATAATTTAACTATTGAGACTTACAAATTTAACCTCTTGAACTTTATCATTACGTATTTACCCTATGTAGATAAATAGTCTTAGCTTCCTAAACCTCTAATTTTTTCATGAGTTACACTACTAGGGTTAGTTTCTTAAGGGTGCTAGAAGGTTCATTAAGAATTAGATAATGTAGTTAAATTTTACCAAAATCACTTGATCAATTGATGAACAAAAATGGTCAAGAAGATGTATATCAATTCGTCTTGTAATCAAATCATATGGTAGAACAACATGGAGACTCATAATCTCATTATAACAAGATGTATGATACCCATAAAGAATAATGGCACAAAAGAGAATCCAAGAATGAGAATGAAAGTTGTAACATACAAAATGCTTACGAGATCCCTAACAAGTGAGAAACAACACTTGCTATGTCCACCATGGGCCTTGGATTGGCATGAGTATTGATAACCATGCATCTTAGTAGAGTTACAAGATTTGGATGTTAATGTCTTATGCCTACAAGAACTCCTGCCATGGAAATTTCTATACCAATTCCAACAAACTTGGGAAAGATGGGATACAGAGGTATTTAAAAGAAAAAAGGTTCTTATGGAAGTTGTATGATCTTTATAAATTAGCCTATTGCAAAAATCATAACATGGATGGTTGCATGATATTTATAAATAAGCCAAATTTGAATTAGTACAAAGATTTGAATGGAGCCTAAAAGATATGATTTAAAATTCTAGAACTTCAAGTAATGTAAAAGAAATAATGGTCAAGATTCCAAAGAAGCCATATATCTTTGGCGATGATATTAAAAATTGAGTTATCAGAAAGATATGTATATGTAGTTAAAACATATTTAATTGCCAAATCAACATGTTAAGATATTAGATTATGCAAGGAAGCATACTTGATTAAGCAAATAAAGAAAAGTTTGAAGAATAAGTTATTCCTAAGATATACTAATTCAGTGCCAGTTGTCCTTTATGGAGACTTTAATGCAAAAGTTGAAAGTAGTGTTTATCAATTCTTAAAATATGGATATGTAAAAAAAATCCTTGGAAGATAAACCCAATTTGAAGAAGTTGTTCCCATTAATTCAACATGAAATTCCATTGGCTAGTGCATATTTTTCCTACTTAGAATCTTTAATTGATAAATCAGATCCCATAATTCAAAAACAGATGATGTTGATGGATAGTACTCATCAGGAACCTTAGTTCAGCAATTACTCTACTATGATTAATGTGGATAGGTCAACAACATTCTTCATTGAGACCCTAGATTATATTTGGTATGATTTTCAATTATTCCAAGTTACCAAGTTACTAGAGTTAATTTCTAAAGAAGAAGTGGAGAAGAATCAAGATCAAGCCCTTCCATCTTGAACAAGATCATCTGATCATATACCACTTATGGCAAAATTACAATTACTCCCATCAATTAATAAAGCTGATCAAGATCATGAAGTATCTCACCCTTACTTTTATTTATAATCTTATTATTTTCTTCATTGTTTAATTTATATTTTAATTAGATAAGTAAAATATCTAAGGTAATGGAAGTTGAGAGTAAAGGATTTGCCCTACCTTCACTTGGATAACTAGATATGAGTTACACCTTGTGTGACATTATCTTAGAAAATGAGGAAAGCATTAATAAAATAATATTTAAATTCTCATATATTTTTCTCACATGTGTCTTGGTTGCAAAATAAGCAAGAAACAACGTCAAGTCCAAAGGAGAAATCAAATTATTGGAGCATAGAAGCATAGAAGAAGTACTGGAGCTAGAAAAAGATAGTGAACATGGACTCATTCAAGGAAGAATGAAATATGGGGGGGGGGTGGGGACGGGTAGATTGTAACATTCACATTCTCAAATGGTGCTGCTGCATAACAAAGATAATGCCTCTCCATAATAAGTGTTGTATTTATTATAACAAGACTTGAAAGGGTACGTAATAATTGAGACTTGAAAGGGTGCATTATAATAACGGATGTGTCTCTCAAGGCGACCTTTGGGGATTTGACCTAAGACATTTATACCTAGGCTTAGAGGTTGTGCTAGTATGGAGTTGCAGAGTTGGTATTGGCAAGTGATGAGAGGTGAGTGAAGTAGGACAGGAAGAGTATTGGCCATATCTTCTACATGATTATAGGCCTAACCATGATGGTAGTGTTGGATTGTCTCCAAGGGATAGATTCTAAAGGAATAAAACCCCAAGGAACACTATGAGAGCATGATCCAGATACACTATTCCACCTCAATAAAGCATTCTTTCCTCTCTCTTTTTCTTCTACATTTTCCCTATTATTTTCTCATGCATAATGTCTAATATAATGTATATTTGACATTTTCCATGACATCCAAGAATGGTATGTCACATATATGATTTATATTATGACTCCTCAAATATATGAAATTTCTCAATCATGCATGATTTAGTGAGGATGTTTGGTCATGCATGATTTAAGTTATTAAAACCTTGTGATTGTTTCATATGATAACTCTTTAGTTTATGGAGGTTTCTTGATCATGAATGATTCAATGAGAATGCATATTCATACATGATTTATATATGTCTATTATAAAATTAAATAAACTTATTTATATAGAATGTCATTTATGATAATTTAGAATACATAATTGATGAATGGTGGAGCTATCCAATGCCCAACCATATGAGATACGAGTGTTCACATGTAGCCTGATTAAATTCCATGGACAAGGCAATGTAATCATGCTAGTAATTTATTTGAGTTCATGATCATTGTCTTTCCACGTTAGCTAGTAAAATCAATGTTTATGGTTTAACTCACAATTGAGGTGTATGATAACTGATGTTGCTTTTTCCATTTTACTCCCAGTAAATATTACATAAATGAAAGTGGTTTCTAAGTCTAAGTAAACAAAAAAATGAATCTAGTCTAGCCTACGTGATGGACATCCTTTCCTATATCTCCACACACATCTTGGAATTATGTAATCATTATTGAGATTACCAAACCAAGCAATAATACTACTGGGTTACCAAATGATCACACTTTATGCTCAGAATTAGTCATATCCATTCCGCTTAACAACATTAAAAGTAAAGTTGACAAGAAAGTAAATAGTAACTAAGAAAATAGTAATCAGTAGACTAAGTGAAAAATAGTAAACATTAGTCTAGGTAGATAGGAAAGAAATCTAAGTGATGTTGCATTGGTAAAAAGTAATCTCAATTTTTATTGTCGTTCACACTTGTGTCCAAGTATAGGATGCTTGAATAAAGACTCCATACAATCACTTCACACCACACTCTGGGCATACACTACTAAGTGCTAAGTACTAAAATCAAGAAAACAAACTGATAGAGTTTCTCTAAGGTGAAATGAAAATTGTTGTTTGGACCATGCACCTAAGTGTCATATTTATAGGCCTGCATGTGTTCATGATATTAAATATCTAACATTGTAACTTGTGCCTTGATATCAGATGTTTGATATTGTAGCTATATAAAAATTTAATTTATCATACCCCCACAACTGACTGAAAACTTGTCCTCGAGTTAAAACAAAATGAGGATAGAGTTTCTTACAAAATTGGGAGATAGATTTACATGACATTGACTACTATGTACATGACTCTTAATTTCCATAATGGTGTTTACAAAATGACACAAGATATGACATGATACTTTGACAAAAAACACAAAAATTTGGTGAAGGTAAATGCAGTTCCAGGTGGTGGTGCCTTCTCCATCAGTTGTTTCCCCTTGTCATCAGGCTCTTGAAATCTATATTAGTTTAAGAGTGTCTACGGCTTCTCCTCTTTCATTCTTGGATCATGTACCATCCATGCTTATTTTTCAATGTGTGATAAAGCAGGTACATCCCATGCACATGGTAACTATAGAAACATCTGATTTGCCATGACGTACCAAGCTGCTAATTGTCTCCTCTCCTCTTCGAATGATCTGGCCTTTTCTCGTAGTTCATGGTAATCATTAAATCTTCTAGGCAAATTTGCCACTACATCTTTCTACCCTTGGTAGCCAACCTTCACTACTTCTCGTTTAGAGTTTTTCACTTAGAGTTTCTACAAAGCATCTTTACGATCCACAAACTCTTTTTCATATAGAGCATATATCGCTGCTACTTGCTGTTCTAGTTCATTTCTGGGCCTACCTACTAATAACATGACCAAGTTAGTGTAATGAAAGTTAGCTAATCCCATGTATTCTATTTTATCCTCAATCTATGAGTCTTTAGTTTTCACTTCCACTTGGTGAACAAAGGCACAACTATCCAAGATGGATTTCCACTCTAGATTTTGTGTTGACATTATGCTAATTCTAGCTTTAGTCCTCTAAATCTCTTTCTCGTTGGCCTGCTTGTACATGCCCACCTGATTACAGAAGTATTCCTTGAACCTTTCATGTTTCTTTGCCTCATTTTTCCATGTGCTTATTTCAATGGTGGACTTTTATCAGATGGTGCGTACCTCCTTTAGTAAGAGGGTTCTATTTTCACTTATGAGGTGGCTCATGTCTTGGTTGATCCTTACCAACTGTTCTTTCAACTAGTGGATGCTTTCTTCTAAATTTTTTTTTCTTTTTGGAAACTTATTTATTTTCCTCTTGTATTGCGATAAGTGTCTTGACATGTGCATATGTGTATGCTTCAACTACGAAGGCATTTCATACCGCTTTCTTCTTCTTTGTTGTCATCTATTTATTTTACTTGATCATGCTATTCATTTGTTCAGTTTTTAACTGCTCTATCATGTTAACCATAATAATTTATGTGGGATCTCTTCATTTATCTTTTAGGGCTACAAGCTCTTCTTGTACTTTCATAATTTCATTTTTTGCACACTTTGCCCTTGTCTCTGCCATGACTAGTTTTTCTTTAGTAGCGATGAGTTCGTACTGTACTACAGTGACATCATTGGGGATGTCAAAAAATATTATCATAACTTGCCCAACCTACAATAGTTTATCAAGCACATTCTCATGATCAGCAGGAGTCATCAAGAACCTGAGTAACATTTGAGTGTCTTTGGCTCAAGTCAGATCTATTGGTGGCACAACAAGTACATTGAAAGATTCTTTAATGTGATCAGTGATGACCTCTTCTACTCCCACTGCATCTTGGTCCTACATTACCATGACTGTGGCTCCTTCTTCTATCTTAAGCACCACTTGGAATAATGCATCGTTCCTAGAGATTTATTGTGACCATTGATCCTCTCCTCTTGACTATAGTGAAATCTTTCCACTTACTAGATCTACTAAAACTATGGGCTAAATGGCACTATCAATAACTTTGTAAAGGTTAGCATCCTCCCTTGTTCCCTAGCTAATGGTTTCTATGATCTATTATAGATGAATCATTGATGGTTTATAGCCTTAAGGTGGTGGAAGTGGAACTTGTTATTATTGATATTGTTGTTGTTGTTGCTCTTGTTATTTCTCTTACTTTTGTTCTTGTTCTTGTTCTTCATCCTTATCTTTTCTGGGTGGTGCCATTTTGAGCAATTCAGTGTATGAAGCATTTTGGGCTCTCCTAGGAATGTCATTAGTGTATCCCAGGATTCTAACTCACTTACACAGCTTTCTAATAAGGCAAGGAAATGAAAGTGTTGGCTTTCCAACCTTCTTTTCTTTAAACCACCTCTAAATTTCCATAAAATAGAGTTGTGTGAGGTTGGCATTGTATTTGCCCATCAAGATTGCACTTCCTCTAGTCACATAAGTGGATAGTTGGTTGAGTCCTTTTGTTGGGAATAGGTGATAAGTGCCAATTTTGAAGTAGATTATTTTTTTGAGAGTTAGCTCATTGTAGACCTTATCTTCTTTTCCATAAGCTTGTTTCAGCCATAGTTTTCTAGTTTCAAGATCAGATCTATTGGATGGTTGTGCTAACCTTGTTCCTTCATTGCTTATATTCAGAGCTTCTACAATTGCCTTGATTGAGAATGAAACTAAGATTCCTCCAATCTTAACTATGGTGCCTTCTTCCTTGTTGTGCTAGAATTAATATGTTTCTCCAAGATACCATTCACAACTATCAAATAGGATAGGCCATAATGGTAATGCCTTAAGTTATGTCTTTAATGCTTCTAGCATAAATTCCATGAATGGGCCAAAGTTCATCTCCACAATGACTATGGTCAAGATGGATCTTTCTTGAATAGCTTGGAGATAGTCTTGTGACAATGTGAGGTGTTGCCCTTGCACTAGCAGTTCTTTTGCCTCTCCTTAGGATGATTGTCCTATAGTAGGAGTCTTTTGATAAATGCTAAATGATTGGGCTCCCTCGTCCTCGTGTTCTACTTCTTGTCCTTCAATTTGACCTCTACCTTGTCCTCTTGGTCATTTACTTGCACCTTGTGAGGGTCCTCCTTGTGCTCCTCTCTTTGGGACCATCTACAATCATTAAGAAATTGGAAATCATTAGAAGGTGATTTGTAATTTTTATGGCTTCCTTTCTTTCTCATACTTTTAATTAGATCAAGTTCTTAGTTGTTAGGATTGCAAAGTTAGAAAATTTTTGCAAAATGCAAACCATAAGTATTAATTTCTTTATTTCTCCTCATAGTTATCTATTTGGCTCTTATTTATGGTTCATTATGACTAGTTATGGTTCCTTAAGAGCATTATTTTAGTGTTCTAGCTTCCTCATGAATAGTTTGTATTAACAATTTTCAAATTTCACCTCATACTTACCCTTAAAGTACCTTCCAAGCATTAGAATTTTTCAAAAAATTATCTCAAACCTCACTAGCACCTTCCCCCTCTCCCCCTCCCCACCCTGCCCTGCTCCCACCACCACCCCATCCCAACCCCCCCTCCCCCCCTCCTCCTTTGACTAAGATTAGTACTCTGTGATGAAATAGGTTTGAAAAGCATGAAAATTGGAGCAATAATAGTCAAGTTATGGCTTGGTAAAGCTAGGAGATCATAGCTTAGATGAAAGAAGAAATTTTAAAAAATATTCCTTGTGTGTAAACGAAAATGATGGAAAATTTGGCTAAGTTATCATGTATTTATACTTTTTGGCAAGCCTAATATTAGGGACCCAACATCAAGGATTCGATATCGGTGTAAACCCGATATTGGAGCCTAAAAATTTACACTTTTCATAAGGGGTTAATGGGAAATTTTGATTCTTTTGGATTTCTGAAAGGTTTTAAGGTTGCTCATAGGCTTTGCATGATGGATACATGGAAATTTTTGTCAAATGTTTGTCATTGGAATTTCATTGAGAAGGAATCTCAAGTACAAAATTTTATAAGATGGAGTAAGAAGGGTAATGAAGCCATGTAGTGGCAATGGATAGTTTAAATGATATGGGAAGTGTTTATTGATGTTTGGTGATGCTAGAAGGTTTAAGACAATGTGGAATTACTTGGCAAGTATATGATACAATAGTTATACAAGTGAGTCCTCCCCAAAGTAGGCTCCAACCCTTAATGCCCTTGTATAACCATGCCTAAAAGTGTCTTTAGACACTTAAGGAGTTGAATGTAATGCATACTTATTTGGAAAAACACACATTTTAGTACCACCATATTCAGAAAAACACACTTGTTACTCAAAACCACAAGTTATGACTATTCAAATCGTGAGATGAGACAGACTTAAAAGGGATGTAGAAATTAGGATGTGAGGTACCATACCATAGGCATAATAAATTCTTATGTTTTATTAGTGGTTTAAGTAATCAGTAGCCTTTCTTTCTAAGATTCAAACTAAGTCCAAACCACATTCCAATGACATCACATTATTTCATCTCTTGGAAGTACAATCGTAAGACTATCAATGTTGCAAGGAGTATCTTCACTTGACAGAGTGTTCAAGGGAGGAGTTTATTTATGGCACTTTCTTTATTTTTTAGATTTCTAAGAAGCTACCTACCTTTAGGCATGGGTAACATGTCTTTCCCATGGAACCCCTAGAAATTTATTTTGTGCTCTTTTATTTTTATTTATGTCAACCTTTCAAGGAAGCACTTATTTTACTCTTACTCCCATTTTTAATTAGATCTACAAGGATACAATGCAACCTTAGAAACATGATAGAACTCATAATAGTAATCTAAAAGAATCCACAAATTCCCTTGATGTCACAACCTTTTCATTCCCACTTGGTTCTTCACTCTTCTATCTAGGCATAATGATCACAAGTTTATTTTTAGTTGTATGATGGCAAAGAATGTCATTATGAACATGGTAAGAACCTCTTATTAATGGAATGTGTGGATGGATAATGTGGGCTCACTGTTCAAATAATCAGTTCCTTATGTCTTGATAACATAGAGAAATCTTCACTTTATTGGACTACATCATGCCTTTATTTGTAATGTATCTTATTAGTAATCAAAGTTATTTAAAAAGGATTTGAAAACAAAGTATGAAAGAAATGAAAAAGATAGTAAGAATTGTGAAAAAGTATACAAAATGAAAATTGTTAAAAGAATGGAAAATGTTAAAGAATCAAAAGATATCAAAGAATGTCAAAAATTTAAGAAATGAAAAATATCAAAGAATGAGAAAAAATTAAAGAATGTGAAAAATGAAAAAAAATGAAAAACTTCATTAAGGTACTTACAATTTGAAATTGACTCCCCTGTGACTATTATTAAGATCAGTTAAATGGAAGATAGAACAAGTAGAAGATTGGTGGGTATGGCAGGTAAACTTCTTGAAATATTCATAGTATGGTTTGACTTGTTGGATATTAATAAGAATAAGCTTCTATGGATAGGATAGATGGTGGATGTGTAAGGCACTAGATGGATAAGTGGTGTGCACAATGTATGGTCCCTCGAAAAGTGTCTAAAATTTAGATTTTTGGGGTAAATGACTAGTATTATAATAAAGGACCTTCTCACCTAGTTATATGGTTACATGTCTTATCCATGAATCGTGCCTAAGTTTACTGTAATGCTTGTGGACTTCACTACCCATAAGTGCTAGTAGTCAATTCTCATCTAAAAGATTTAGATTGATTAGACATTCCTTCTGGGCTAAACTTAGATTAAGGTCAAGTTCACTGGTAGTAGCTAAAGTGTGAAGCTCTGCCTAGATTGGAAGCGTTGGCAATTTTCCATAGACTAACTCATATGGTGTGTACCCTATAGGTAGTTTTCACTATTTCCTATAGGCCCATAGAGCATCATTTAATTTTGTACTCCAATCCTATCAAAACCTACTAATTTTCCTAGTTAGTATTCTAATAATTTCACGATTAGTGATTTTAGCTTGACCATTTGCTTGGGGATTGTATGGTGTTGTTAGGTTATGGTTAATTCCAAGTTTTTGCATGAGTTTTCTAAAGGTAGCACCCATGAAATGGGTTCCATTATCTAATATAAGCATTCTTGGCACTCCAAATCTATTCACCACATGTTACTTTAAAAACTTGACAATTGTTTTTGTTGTACAGTCTTTCACTTCTACTACCTCTACCCACTTTGTACAGCAATCCATAGTCACAATAATATGCACTTTTCCATTTGACATCACTTGAATGGGCCCCATAAAATCAATTTACCATATATCAAAAGGCTCTAATGGTTGTATCCAATGTTCTAGGCCTTCATATCTAGCTGTAATGCCTCCATCTCTTTGGCAGCATTCACAAGATTATGTGAACATTTGGACATCTCTGAATAAGGTAGGCCAAAATTAGCCTGCCATCAATAGTTTAAGTATGGTTCTACATCCTGCATAGTGGCCATTACATGGGCTTTCATGGGCATCTTGTAAAACTCTCTACTAGTCATGATCTAGCACAAACCATCTAACAAACCCATCTGCACATATCTTGTATGGATTACCATTGATTTCCATGTATTATTTAACTCTTAGTGTTGTTAGTAGGATTCTCTATATGAATCTTCACTACCCTTGTAGCTTTTCTCTACTATGGTTGTGATGGTAATTCACCTTGCATAGCAGGTTGGTGGCACTGGTGGTAAAGGATTGGAAGGAGAATTTGATGGGCTAGCTACTAGCAAATGTGCATGAGGACTTTAATCCAATCATGGAGTAGTAGGCCTAGAGTATTTGGTAGATAGTAAGGAGAAGAAGTTTGGAATGATGTGTTTCCTAGAAATATTTGATGTTGAACATAATATCCATAAGGATCTCATTGCTTGTATGGATATTGTTGCCTTGATGATGGTAATGCCCACATCTGCAATTGTTGCCATTGTTGCTGATATTGCTCTTGTGGTTGAGGGTAAGCTCTACTTGGGTAATATGTTGACTGGGAGGGTTGCTTGATATTACCTTGAGGATAAGGTATTCTTCTTGGCATCTTCTTCTTAACAAAGCTCAAATTGAATGCATATACCCCATATTCTTGCAAGTGGACCATAACAGGACATAATCCCTTCGAATGTTCATATTGGCACACATTGCATCCTTTTCCTCTAAACTAGAGTTAGTGTATCCTTCAATAGTAGCAACTTTTCCTTTGTGCTTATAACTTTCTCATCCATAATCTTTTTTCTTCTTTCTTTCCCTACACATGTTAAGTGCTTGTTCAGTCTTTTGTTCCACAATCTTTAGGATTGTAGCAAATTTTTCATCCAATGAACCCCAAACTTTCTCTATCGTAGTTGTTATATCATTGGCTAATTTCTGAATAGGTAGAGTCTTTTTTTGGATAACATCTTCGAAGGTTTCATCCTTTTGCTTATCACATATTCACACATCTCTCTTTTGAATTGATGGATCTCTTTTATACTCTTCAGCTAATTCCCTCTTTCTTAGCCCACCTTTCTCTTTTTCTACCTAGTCAATTAGTCTTTGAATGTGATGGATGGTCATTTCTAATAACCTATCTTGCACATAAACCCTAAGATTTTCTTTGGTTTTACTTTGTAAGCCATCTACAAAGTTCTTGAGCTATTCCATTAGTGAAAATCTATGGCTTGGGCATCTATGCAACAATGAATAGTATCTTCCCATTGCCACATCAAGGCTCTTATGAGTCCCTTTCTTTCAATCTTAGATTTGTTTTCTTAAATTGGACACTCATGAATAGGTTTGATATTTATCGTTGAAAAGTTAAAGCATGGTACTCTAGTGTCTAATTGATTCAAGTTCAAGTGACACGTACTAGGTCTCCTCCTTCTTCACAAGTATTCTAAGAAACAATTTTAATTCTTGCCAATGACTTTTGATATTTTAGAGGATGCAAGCATCATGGAAGCTTGAAGGTGATGTTGTGGATTCGCATTATAGCCACCTTCAAATCTTAGCTTGTTGTTCATGTCTAGCCATTTGATTCAACTATCTCTCACATGCTTGGTTGGTATATGAACAACCTCTTGAATGTTTATCATGTTTTAGGTTACCATGAGAGGTTCATCATCGTGTTTGGGTTTGTATGCTTTGTTGTAGTAGTGACCCCTTTTGTGCTCATACCTTTCTTGATCCTGTCTTCAATCCCTTCGTCTCCTTCATTCATATTCTTCATTTTCTATATCAAAGTGTCTTGAATGTTGATCATGATGGTTGTGAGTATAAAGCATACTAAACCCTAAACCCTAAAGACAAAATAGAATAGAGTTGACATGTGAATTTAGAAAGCATGACAAATTACTCTATTTTTTATTATATGATAATGAGATTAGTGTTTATATTGAATTAATTGATGAGAAATGCTAGAAATGTTCTTTATTCCTCAAGGATGTCCTCTTAATGAAAGTATAAAGGGAGGATCATGTATATGATACCTTGAATTCTTAGTACCTTTGTCTTTCATAAAGTAGTATGCTCAATTGTACCAAGATCAATATCTAGTTAGAAACCGAGTTTGTTGATTCTATTAATAGAATGCTAATGTACCTTATTTGTAATGCATTCATAGAGAAGAAACCCTACAATAGTAGAAGGAATGATGAACATCTCAGTAATAGAGAACATGACAAAACATCAACAACTACATCAGTTTAACATCTAGATAAGTTTCTATTTGTCTTGTGTACTGATTGCTATAAGAATAAATGTATGTAGAGTATTAAATTAGGCGATATTAAAAGGGCTTGATAAGTGATGTCCATAATGAGGTCTAATGATTGAAGATCATACATTATGCATGAACTTGAATCAAATCATATTATTTGAAATGGAAATCATGTAGCAAAGATAATAAAATATTTTGGGAATGGGATTTATAAGAAGGCTTAGCATATAATTCATGGGATTCGTAGTAGTACATTCTAAAATCACTTATATAATTTCAAAAATGAACATGTGTTCTTTGATCATGGAAACATAGAAAAGGTAAAACCAAGATCTATCATGATTGTAAAATTAATGATTTTTAAGAGAGTTATTGATGAGATGGCTAAGTAATCACCATTAGAATGTAGATAGGTTATGAGAGATGAAACATCTAAACTAATTAGAATGTTGTATATTACTATTAGTCAACACATTTTATTGAAAAACTACATTAACCTGAGATTAGCTGATCTAGAATTCTCACTAATTAGTAAATGTTAGTTATCAAATATTTTTAACAAATATTATCCAAATGTAACTTTCATTATATAGTGTGCTTTCTCAATTTGTAGAACTTGTCATACGTTGAACAAATGAAAGAAATGCATGAAGGATCTTTTGGAAAGAGATAGAATTCAAAGGAAGCTTCAAAATCATTATGATTATGTAATTATATATAAGAATACATACTACATTCACTAGAATCTAGCAACAAGGTTGCTTTACCTAAGGATCTTCTCAAAAAAGAGAGGTTCAAAATCTCCCTTATAAGAATTCTAGTTAAAGTATAGAGATATGAAGGTTTTGGGAATTTTAGTTGATTTTATCCATAGATGGGTTCAAAATTTATCCTCACATATTTATCAACTTGCTTGAGGGATTTGAAGGATGATCTTGTTAATAAGTATGGTAATATTATAAAGAAACAATATAATTTCAAGATATGTTTACATAGGACAATACTACTAAATCATTTAAAAATGGGACATGGGGAATAGTATTATTTCGATTATTTAGATGAAAATAATCCAAAATATTTTTTTAAGTCATTACCTACTACACTTTTCTATAAATGGATAACTACAAAGAATATAACTAGAATAAATATGTTTTCTATTTGTTGTTGCTTATGACAAGAAGAATTTTCAAGATTATAGAGTTAAGCTTTCTTTTGGTGGGGTGATGAGACATGAAATTGCTCATTTTGCTGGCGGTCACGTTAAGGCACCCATGATAAGGCACCCACGTTATATCATGGGTCACGATATTGCAATCAGTGGCAATTTCTATAAGTAAGAGGCGGCTCTCCCTCATTTGCATCCCAGTTTTAGAGTAGTG
>MNCI01025456.1:972150-986897 GCA_015680685.1 Gnetum montanum
AACCTATCCATGCACTATCCACAAAGCTCGTCTTTATTGCCATACACAACTTGCGTTGAGGTACAAAGCTGCTCGAATAAAGAACCGTTCACTTGGGGGACTCCTACTGCGGGCACATGGAAAATATTCTATCTCTGGGGTGATCAATCCACCAGAGCTTCGCTACTTTACGCCTAGGATGTTAAATGAGGGGAGTGTTGCCTCTTATTTATAGATATGGCGGTGGACCGTGATATCGCGTACGCGATATCGCAAGGGATGCAATCCGCGTCTCATCAATATTAATTCTCTTATATTTAAGAATGATATGCAAATCCAATAGGATTGATTTGTACTTATTTTATGTTGAAGTGATATGAATAGTTTTCTGATATGATCAAATTAATTTTACTAAAGTTTCTACCAATATACAACTTGAAATATACTAGTATGGTCTTTATGTTGGCATGATATGAATTATTTTTTAATATGAATGAATAACATGGAATGGTAGATAAAATACCATTTATTCTAATACATTAATGATTATCAATTTTAGCTATGTTGTAATTATATTATAAAGTATAGAGAAAAATGTTATTAGAACTAACTTCATTATTAAGCAAGCTTTCTAACATTCAGAGATGTTTAATTAGTGATTAACTGAAAAATAAAAATTTTAAAAATTCCAAAAATAATGGTACATTCAAAATATAATAAAAATCTTCCTATAGAAAATCATTGCATGGCCTACAACACTACCCTAATGAAAAACCACAGAGAAAATTCATGTTACAACTTAATCTATGTTCATTTTTGATGAGTGATGAGGTACCCCTATACTCAACCATACGAATATGAGTGTTCACGCACAATCCAGTCGAACTCTACAGATGGACTAGTTGTGGTACCTAGATGGTTACATGTTGATCGCAGTTCACTGTCTTCCCACCTGGACTAGTATTTACTTGGTTACGTATGGTTTAGTCCAAAGTGAGATGAATGATGTGGTCCTAAACTAGTGCTCCTGCTAGAGACAATGGAAAATAAACTTGTTGTAAGCTAATAGGCAATGAGAAGCAAAATCTAAACTAGCCTAAGTGAAATGAGCATCCATCCTTAATCATCCGTATGCATCTTGGACCTCATATACTACTTCTGGGATTACCAAGCACACATTACTTAAGCACTCCTAAATATGCTACTGAGTTACCAAGTAGTTACACTTCAATGTTCATGATTAAGTCGTACATATTCTGCATTTAACAATAGGAATAGTAAATGACGATAATGAAATATTAACTAAGAAAACAAGAAATAATAATAATAATTAAATAGTTAAAAATTAAGTGAATGCTACAATGATGGAGTAATATCGATCTTTATTGCCAATCATGTGAGTGTCCAAGTACGTCACACTCAAATAAAGGTTCCGTGCAATTACAATCATCACACTGTGGGCATGCACTGGGGAAACAATTGAAACAAATTGAAAATTGACAAAAAGACTCTACTCTAATACTATCTCCCCTTTCCTATGCATCCAAATTTATATTTATAGGCTTACATAGGAATCACGATATCATGTATCCGATATCATTATCTAGGTCGTGATATCACGTACCCAATATCGAGGATCCAATAGTGAGGCTTGGCAAACCACGATTCATCATACCCCCACGACTGAATAACAACTCGTCTTCAAGTAATACAAAATGAGAACAAGTTCAATTGATTACACAATGGATAGGTATGGGATTATTGACTAACTAGGGATTACTCATGTCCCAGTGTGGGATTGAACAAAACAAAATTGGAACACAAACACAAAATCACAAAAGATAAAATTTATTGGAACTCATGTGGTTCCTAGTGGCAGTGGTTCCTCCATGGGTCTCTTCCCTTATCTTATGCTCCAGGTTTTGGAAATTGATGTCTTTGAAGGAGTGTTTGGAGCTTTTCTTCTTTGTTTCAGGGATCCTGTGCTGTCCATGCTGATGCTCCAATGTTCGATGGAGTCAACACCTCCCATGGGCACGGCAGTTGCGGAAAAACCTAGTTAGCCTTGACATACCAAGCTATAAATAGTCGTCACTCCTCTTCATAGGCTCTGGCTTGTCCTTGTATTCCTGGTAATCTACGAGCCATCAAGCCAAATTTGCTGAAACATCCTTTTATCCTTGGTAGCTGGTCTTGACCACCTCTAACTCAGAATTTTCCACTTCTAATTTCTACAGCATCTTCTTGTGCTCAACAAATTCTATTTCATACTTCGCGTAGGTGGTTGCTACCTGCTTTTCTAATTCTATTCTCAAACGTCCTACTGTCAACATGGCTAAGTTGGCATACCGCAGGTTTGCCAACTCCATGTACTTTGTAAGGTCTTATATCTATAGGTCCCGACTTTTCAATTCAGGTTGGTGGATGAAGGCATAAGTATCCAATATGGCCTGCCAATCAGTGTTTTAGCACTAAGAGCATTAATGTGGCCTTTGGCCATATGGATTCCTTTTTCTATAACCTATTTGTACACCCCCACCTGATCTCTAAAGTGCTCTTTGAGCTTCTCATGTTGCTCGGCCTCATTCTACTACGCGCTTATTTCAATTACCATTTTTGATGAATCACATGTACTTCCTTCATTGAGAGGGTTCTATTTTCTTTGGCCAAGTGATTCATATCCTAGTTGACCCTTACTAATTGTTCTCATAATGGCTAAAAATTTTCTTTGAGAACATTCTTTTGTTTTTCTACTGTGGTCAATCAGAGATTGTTAGCAGCAAGCTGTTTATTTTCCTCTTGTAAGGCCTTGACTGCTTTGGCATGTGCATACATTTGAGCTTGTGCCTTGGAAGCATCCCAATTGACCTTCTCTTTTTCCTCTGCCACTCTTTTATTCTTTTCTAGCAATTTATTGAATTGTTTTATCTAGAAGGACTCTAGCTGGTCGACAGGGATGAATTAAGATGGATCCCGCTATGTAGCTTGCAGGGTGATGAGCTTTTCTTAAAGTCTTTCTAACTCCGCCTCTACATGCTCAGCCTTGATCTCTACCATGACCAACTTCCCTTTTGTGGAGATGAGGTCTGACTGAGTTGTTATGACATCTTGAGGGATGTCAAACAGGGATGTCATCACTTGTCTTATTTTTAGTAACTGATCTAGAACATCCTCATGCTTCGTAGAAGTCATCGAGGGACCAGCCAAAGTTTGAGCATCGCGTGCTCTTGTAAAATCTATCAGTGGCATAATAGGGAAATTGAATGATTCTTTTATGTAGTTTGTGATCACTTCTGCATCTCCTGCTACATCTTGATGCTACATAACCACTACTATGGCACCTTCACCAATTTGTAATTGCACTTGAAAAGATGCAGTGTTCCTAGAGATTTGTTGTGACCAATGTGATTCCCCTCCTCCTATTTGGATAAATACCTAACCCCACGTGCAATCAATTGACCATGGATCCTATGGCATCATCGATAACCCTGAAGAGATTGGCCTCATCATAACTTCCCTAACTGACCATTTCAGCAATGGCCCTGAGATGGCTCATTGACAATCAATAGTCATGTGGTGGTTGTGGTGGCTGATCTTGTTGTCCTGTAATTTGTGTGTTGGACCCCACTTACTGTTCCTGCTCAGGCTCCTGTGTCTAACCAGCACTTTTCCTTGGGGCTGGTGGCTTCAGTAATTTAATGAATGAAGCATTTTAGGCCTTTCTAGGGATGTCATTGATGTACCCCAGAATTCCAACACGTCAGCATAGCTTTTTGATGAGAAAGGAAAAAGGCAATGCAAACTTTCCCATCTTACGTTCTTCGAACTGCCTTAAAATTTCTATAAGAATAAATGGGGTAAATTGGCAAAAATAATAATTTTCATGGTCTGGGTAAAGAGATAAAATTAATTTGGAAACCGTTTCTAACAATTTTAAGCTCACTTACCCTTATGATATTCTTCAAGCAACAACGAAATTTGAAAAAACTACATGTAAATTGGAATGTACCCTCCCTCCACAACTAAGTTAAACACTCTGAGTTTAAGCAGGTTTGATTGGAATGAGAATTGGGACATTAATGAGCAAGTTATGGATGTTTGAATGGTGGGTGCGCAAACTCGATAATGCATGGAAGAAAATTTCAACAATTTCTCTCACATGAACAATGAAGAATGATGTTGACATGCATGGGGGGTTCATATATATAGTATTTATAGACATGATATCGCTTACCCAATAGCACAGACTCGATATCAGGTACTCGATATCGCGGCCCTTCTAAAATAGGGTACTTGAAAAAATTGATAAATTTTTGAATTTCCAAGGCCAAAAATGAAGGATTTAAGGTTGAGTTGAAAGATCTAGGGTAACTTGTAAAGAGACCTAAAGGCACCAAGAGTGTAAGGAGGTGGAATGTAATAATGAAATTCATGAATAGGATGAGAAAAAAGGACATGTAGTGATGCACAGGAACATTTGAATTAGAATGTAGTGGTGCATAGGAATGTTTGAATTAGAATGATGATAAAGGAAAATATAATTGTAGCAATGCAATACTTGGAGGGTATAAGATGATGTGGTGAAGTGAAAAGAGTGCAAATTACAAGAGTTATGCAAGTGGGTCCTTCCCAAAGCATGTTCCTACCTATCATGCCCTTACAGAACCACACTTGAAAATGTCTGTAGGTACTAAAAGGGTTAAATGTAATCCACACTAGTTTCGCAGCAAAACACACATATGTAGATACCACCATGATGAGGTATGAGTTCTATGCCACACAAGACACAAGTTAGAAATACATAGACAATGAGGTGGACTGAATGGTAGAAGGGATTGCAGAGATCAAGACATGAAGTAACTAACCTTGGGCATAATGAATCCATAGTGTAGGATGTGATTAATGTGTCATTAGCCCATCACTCCAAGATCAAGATCAAGTCCATTCTTCCGATTAGTGATATCGCATTGTTTCATCCAATGATGGACAACCATAAGAGCACTATGACAGCAAGGTGTACTATTTCTTGGTGTTTTGTCCAAGGGAGGAGTGATTTGGAATTTCTCTACAGCACATTTTTTTTCTTGATCTTTTCTTTATGTTTTCCTCTCATTTTTTTTTCTTTTCTTTTTCTAGTTTCTTTGGCACTTTGTTTTTCCCAACAATGAACTATAGAAGCCACCAACCTTCAAACATGGGTGCATGTCTTTCTAGTGGGACCCTACAGAACAGTATTGAGTTTCTTTATTGAGTGTATTCATTACTCTTACTCCCATTTTTCATTAGATATACAAGGATTTTAGTATAACTAGGCTACATGATAACATGCATAGATGTGGCCAAAAGAATCCACAAATCCCCTTAATGTCACACTCTGGCCATTCCTACCCAGTCCATCACTCTTCACTCTGGGCACAATGAGCACAAAGTTACTTTAAGTTTTTATGATGACAAGAATATCATCATACCTAGAGTAGAACCTCTTATTAATAGAATGGGTGGATGGATGGTGTGGGCTCGCTATCCAAATAATTAGTCACCTGAGACTTGATAGCATAGAACAACACCTCAATCGACAAGTCACATGAGTATTTTATTTGCTGATGAGATTACCCTCAAAAAGATAAAACAACAATTAAAAAAGATAAAACAACAAGCTGAAAGATGAAAAACTGAAAAATAAAAACAAAAAAAAATTGTAAACTTGAAGAAAAGGAAAAACATTTATTGATTCTGCTTGTTAGAATGTAGGATATCCCCCATAACTAAACTTTTGGGCATGGCTAGAATTAATAAATAAAAAATGCGGATCCATGCATGTTGGAAATATTGGAGTCTGGTCATGTCCAAACCACTAGGTGTCTTTTGATGTGGTGGCTAGAATGTACCAAAATTGGGGTGCACACACTTGATTAAAGTAGGCATAGTGGGGCAAATTATAAGATGTGGTTAATTGATAAGGAGTTGACCCACTATGGCACCCATGACCATAAGATGGTATGCATGAATCCATATGTCTCTCTATGTGGTTATATTCATTGGGCCACATGGTAGTTAGAGTATTAATTGGTGGCCCTGTTAAGGTAGTAGGAGGCATTGAGTTCGAAGGAGAAGGTGCATCATAGCATTGGACTTGTGCTAAGTTGGTTGATGCAGTGGTTTCAGAATTGTGTTGTCTCTTCCTATGGTCATGCCTAAAGAAAGGATGCTTTTGACATTGTGGAGGACCTCCACTGCTATTAACAGTAGCAACACAAATAACGTTCGTGGGTTGGTGCTGTGGTGCAAAACCTTCTAAAACAACTAGTGGCAATGTAGAAGGAGGTGAATGATGAGAATATTGAGGGTGAGGAGAATTGTAAGGAACATGAGGTGGTAATCTTGTTGGAGAGGACATGGGTTGATAATACTTAGGAGAATGATAACAATGTGGTGAAATAAAGGATGTTCGCATAGTTGGGGAAATAGGATGTTGGACATAATAAGCACTTGGGTTCAGATGATATGAAGGGTGTGGCCAGTCTGACTGTGGCCTCCCCCACGACTGGGATTTTCACCACAGTGGTTGAACCTACTATTTCTGTACAAAATCTGGATGTAACATCCCTTTCCAATGCTCATGTAAATGTGACGAGATTGGGCATTGACCTTTAGGGTGATCATACAGGCAAATGTTACATTGATACGTATGATTAGTAGCTGAGTTCTTATCCTTATTCTCTTCAACCCTTCTTTCCTATTGTCTAGTGGTGTTCTGTCCTGTTTCTTGATTCATCATGGTTCTACCTCTAATAGTGTTGGCATATTCTCCATATTTTTCATGTATCCATTCCATCATCTTATTGATCTTTGCCTCAATTTCATCTAGTGATTGTAGTATTGGCAAGGATGATTCCACCTCCTTGAGGTGAGTTGATTTCTCCTCTTTATGATCATGGACCTTTGCTATTTCAAGATTTTGGTCCTATTGAGAGCTTTTAACATGCTCCCATTTAGCCATTTCTCCTTCTTCTTTTGCTACCAACTTAATAAGCTCTTGGAAATGGTGGGTTCATAGCTTGTATAATTGACCTCAGGCATACATCCCTAGGGTCTCCCTTGTTTCATTATGAAGCCCATCCATGATGTGGTACATTAGCCTTTCCTCAGAGAACCCATGGCCTAAGTAATTTTTTAACACTGATTAGTATCTTTCTAAGGCAATGTCCAAGGGTTCATGTTGCCCTTGTTTCCACTCTTGGATTTTTCTCCTCAATGCTGACACTCTTGCAGAGTTTTGATATCTTTCATTGAAGATTTCTACCATTGTCGGCCAATGTCAAATTGATTTTGGTCTTATGGACTTGTGCCATACTTTTGCTTGGCCAACGAGTGTTGTAGGAAAGAGCTTAAGTTTTTGCCACCCATTATCAATATTGTTCCATACACAGGCATCATGGAAGGCTTGTAAATGATGTTGCAAATCTAAATCATAGCCTCCTAAAAACTTGGAAAAGTTGTTTAAATTAAGCCTGGGTAGACAGCTTTCCTTACGATGCCGACGGGATATTCGAATTGCCTCTTGTATATGCATTAGGCTCTTAGTGGCCAACAAGGGTTCATCATCACTACATAGGTTATGAATTCATGAGTTGAAATGATGTTGTCTTCATTTATGTACATAGGGAACCCCTGCATTAGATTGAGTATTCCAAACTTTGTCTTCATCATCATATAATTTGTTGGTTCTCCAATGAATTGCCTTATTAGTTGTTGTGTTATCATAGTCTTGTGAGAGAGATATTGCTGCAAATTTGTGTGTGACTTATTTGCAATTACTTCTTTCTAAAAGATATATCGTCAAGGCTTCGTTACAGCGATCTTGGATGATGTAACTAATCTAAATAACTAGCACCGTCCCTAGCAATGGTGCCAATGATGAGCAGTGAGGTACCCCTACACTCAACCATATGAATACGAGCGTTCACACATGATCAAATTGAACTCTGTAGATGGACTAGTTGTGGTATCTAGATGGTTACACATTGATCGCAGTTCGCTATCTTCCCACCTAGACTAGTATTTACTTGGTCACATATGGTTTAGTCCAAAGTGAGGCGAATGATGTGGTCTTAAACTAGTGCTAATCCTAAAGACAATGAAAAAAAAACTTGTTGTAAGCTAATAGGCAATGAGAAGCAAAATCTAAACTAGCCTAAGCGCAATGAGCACCCATCCTTAATCATCCGTACACATCTTGAAGAAATAACAATAACAATTAAACAATTAAAAATTAAGTGAATGTTCCAATGATGGAGTAATCTTGATCTTTATTGCTGATCATGTGCATGTCCAAGTACATCACACTCGAATAAAGGTTCCGTACAATTACAATCATCACACTACGGGCATGCACTGGAGAAAGAATTGAAATAATTGAAAACTAACAAAAAGATTCTACTCTAATACTATCTCCCCTTTCCTGTGTGCCCAAATGTATATTTATAGGCTTACATAGGAATCACGATATCGTGTATCCGATATCATTATCCATGCCGCGATATCGGGTACCCGATATCGAGGATCCGATATCGAGACGTGGCAAACCAAAAATCATAAATTTGGCATTTTATACCTTCATCATTAAGTTTGAGATAGGATCTTATTGTATAATGTGAAGTTTAACTTATTGAGGCTAAAAAAGACCTCATGTTATTTCCTTACTTCCCAAGTAGAAAAAGTTATAACATGCATGTACCTAGGCTGGGGAAGTTTGAAAATGCCTTGGAAATCACCAAATTTGGGGTTTTCATGGTTTTTCTACTGGTCAAAGAAATTTATACACTGGGATTACCTGTAGCTAGCATATAAATTGTTGGGCTTTGATGGAACCTAGCATATTAATGTCAAGGTTAGTGTACTTATGGTGAGGCCAACATACTTATGGTAAAGCCAACTAACAAGCCAGGAAAAAATTCGGTGCTAAATATCTTTAATCTTTATCTTCATTTCTTTCATTGTAGAAATTGTCACCTCGTCTATGACTAACCCACAAGTCATATCCCATGGAGGAACAATTTAAACTCAAAAGACCATCAAGACATAAAACCAATGATTAGATCTAGATTCAATTGAGAACACCACACTTACGATTGTCACCCATAAGTAAAATCAACAATATTCACCTTAACTTCTAATATTAAGTTCAAATATGAATACAATCAATTAAACCAAATTGAATTTAAATAAATTTATGAGAAATAAGGAAGATTACAAAGGAGACATCACCAAATTTGTGACACTGCTCTGTTGTCTCCATAGTGCAACTTCAAAATCTTAAAACATTGTTCCCTATTAATTGTCATAAAGCATCAACACTCTTCCTTCACAATTTTATGCACAAACAAAAATTCTAATCTAGTGTGGTTCTCCCAATAGTATTCTCTCTCTGTTTCTTCATATCCTTTTCTATTCTCTATCCCCTATGTTGCATCTAGCTAGGGAATTTATAAGGACTGGTCTAGCACATGTGGATCCACCACCCGTGTGTAGTGGCCATGGCAATTACTACCCATGTGTAATGTCCACTATAACATCCACCACCACCTGCTGCGTAGGTAACATTCACTGTAACATTCATTACCACCACCCGCATAGGTAATGTTCACTGTAACATCCATCGATCACGTGGCATAGAAACATGTAGCTCCCACCACCCACATTGTAGTGCCAACGTCCAAGTTGTAGCTCCATTACCACCTTAAATCCTCAACGTGCATTCTTGTTACTGCTACAAAAACAAAACTAGAAACCAAAAAACATAACACCAGTATAGATCAAGGAATTGGATTCTTCAACTACCACCACATCGCTACCTAGCAACAAAACCTATGCCTCTGGTTCAAGTCTTTAGTACATAAAAACTAATAAACTAATAATAATATAATAATAATAAACTAATACTCATCATTTCAATAAACTAAAATACAATAAACTAAAAAAAATTAAAATAACTAAAATAAATATTAATTAAATACTAATTACATAATTAACAATATGTAATTAAGATTTTAAAACTACTAATTTTGGGGTTTAACACCATCATATCTTTTTAGAACCTAGCATATTTTTCATGGCCTTCATGCATAAAACTTACCAAAAACTAAAAAATACACTTAGGTTGATGATTGACAATGTCAAAAATTTGTGGCAATTTGTCAACAATCAAGGTAGAAATTTTCAACAACGTATCAAAACCCAATGACCTATAAAAACTAAAGATGATCACTTCACAAGGACTTTTTGATAAATTTGCATTTGCATAAGCATAAAGACTCTCAAAGCATTACAAATCAACAAAAAGTCCAAAAACCATCCACTATTTTCAACATCAATGAAGTAGGACTAGTACTAGAGAAGTAGCAATGAGCCTTGAAAGTGAAACTTTGGAGCATCCAAATCATGAAGTTGACTTCATGATACACTCTGCCAATTTCACTAGACTGCAAGCGTGTCCTGTATAGCTCTTTGTGCATTCTAGAGTCCATAAACTTGTAATTTTCCTTTAACTTTATATCTAAAAACCTTTATTATTTTAATAAAATTTGTAATTCATTTTTTTGTGCAAGTTTATTTTTTTGTTTCTCTTGGGTTAGATTTGCATCTTTTATTAAATTTTTTTACATTTTTTTACAAATTCTAAGTCCCTGGGTAATTGGCAAGACCATCTATGGCACTTCAAATCCCTTTTTTGAGGCCCATGGAATTCCAGGTCAAACTGTTCCACCAAGGATCTTTGGTTTTCCAACACTGAATTTTCCAAATGCTATAGTTTTTTGGCACTAGAAGGAGGGCCTCCGCCTAAGTTCTTCACCTAATCCTACTTTGCCCTTTTTGAATCAACTTTTACAAGTTTAAAATTTTAAAATTTAAATTGAAATATTTCCAATCACTAATGTAGCCATCCATCCTCCTAAAATCTATATACAACATATTTATTGTAGTTAGTTTGAGTGATCCTACAAATTTCACAACAATTGCTAGACTTTTGAAAGTTAGCATATTTCCTTAAAAAAACCTACAACATTTTCTTATTAAAAATTTACCTTTGGGTTTTCCAAAGACCAGCATATTTTTACCATTAACACCCACATGCAGTAACTTAAAATTTTCTGTTAGGCTTCTCCTACAAGCCCAACATATTTTTTAAAACTAGCCTAGTTTGTTCAGAATATCCTAGCTTATCCTTTCCAAAAATACCAATGTACCTTTTGATAACCCAACATATCTCTTGCACATACACCATAACCAACATATACAAATATATTTTTGGCAAAGGTAAGTCAATTTATCTTTTCTAAAATGAGTGTATTTATTATTGGAAATAAACCAATGTATCTTTTCAAAATTAATCCAACATCTTTTTCTCCAAGATCAAAACTAGCATATTTTTACCCATGTAGTGTATAGTACTATCATTGCCACCTACATTGCACCTGCAGTTGTAGTTTCCATTAGTTTTATAGTTAAAACAATTCATACACTATGTAGTTCCAACACTTGCAACTTTTAATTAAAAATCAGATTAAATATCCAATTAATGTCTTTCTAGAAATCAACCATATTGCTCATCAACTTAACTAACATGGCCTCAAATCAAGATGCAATGCGTGTATATGGCCCCATGGACCTAGCTATGGTTGAGCGTAGGTAATTGCTTAGGCAAAGGGGCCAAAGCCCAAACTTCGCAATAATAAACAAGGAATATTACAATTTTATATGTGCTAAAATCCAAGCTCATCCCATGCGTAGAATCTAAATCCAAGTGTGAGTTTGAGTTAATCCATAGGAACGAAAAGGAGTATATCCCCTCTCCCTATGACAAAATAAAACTAACTGAAATCCATATGTGTATGTTAGCCCAGTTGATAGAGATGGATGACCTAAGTGAGAAAGTTAACTTAGAAAGTCATCATGAGAAGCATGATGAGTCTGAGGCCAAATTAGAACCTAATGCCTTCATTAGAAGCCTTTTCCAACAATCTACTCCCAAAGCCATTGCACTTGGTTCAACCTCTCCTAAATCTTCTATGTGGAAGGCTCCTCAATCCTCTTCTCCTCATGCTTACCCTTCCATGTTGGGATCAAGACCCATCATCACTACTCACTAGGCATAACCTATGCCTCAATTAGCCTCACTCTTCTCTTCCATGTTCTTTACAACATAGCCCCGCTTCATGCTACCATCACCTGTGGTGTTCATTACAACTCATCCCTTCTTCATCCCAATGGACCTCTCAGTGGGATCCTAAGTGACTCAAGTGTTACATACTCTATTTTCCCCTTTTGTCTCTTAAATACTGATGCAAACATCTTTCTCATTATTTAGCCCTCCTACAACTATGATTACACAACCTCTTCCATCATTGCCGCTACCCATCACGAGGCCACAAGCCTCCCAACTTTTTCCTCAATCATTTTTGTAAAGTTCCCAACCTACTAGAGTATCTCAAGGCTTGGATGAGGCCTTCCAAATGATCCAATACCTCACAAAAGAGCTATGTAATCTTAAGGCCTCAACCTCACAAATGGTTAAAATAATGGACTTCTACCAGGATGATCCTATTAGTCCAACTATCCCATAGATTACTCTTCCCCTAAGCATTCCCATTCCACAATTCACCAAGTACAATGGTGAGAGTGATCCCAACACACACCTCACCGCCTTCCATTTTTAATGCTTGCTGCTAAAAGCTTTCCCTCACACCATTATTCATATCTTTCCTATGTCCATTATTGGGAAAGCCTTGAACTAGTACTACACGTTGCTTAGAGGATCTATTGCCTTATTGGAGGACCTAATTTCACAATTTGTGAATCATTTCAAGTGTAACTTAAAACTAGATACCACTATGGACCAATCAATAATAATCAAATAGGGGCCTATTGAACTTGTCCAAAGATTTATCCAAAGATGGAATGCTCTACTTAATGAGATTCCTAAGCCTATATCCAAAATCCACCTTCTAGCCATTTTCAAAGGGGTGGTCAATGACTTCATCAAGCTCAAGCTTTATAGTTCCTTAGCCAGGCTTTCTCACAAACCAAAAACATAGAGGACACTACCAAGGCTAGCCATGACCCCACATTTATAGCATACAAAATCAACATACAAAGAAGGACAAAGATAGGGGAAAATAGAACCATGTAGCCATGGCCACTATGGCCAAAGAAAACAAGACTTCGTAGGGGCCAAAAACAAGTCAACCCAAGGCCCCTGCCATAACCAACTAACCATTAACATTGAGGGTCTTTGTCTCAAATTACACAAGGCCTAACTTTGATAGAAAAGATTGGTCAAAGTACACCAAATTGCCCTTAAAACCATCTCAACTCCTTGAACAGTTTCTAAATAGTGGCTGAATCCAATACAAGCAAATGATTGAGAATGCCAACAGAGACATGATTGATTATGCAAGGTTCCTAAGGATTCCACTTTGGCAACTAAGGATGATCCACCAGTACCAAAGTATTTCAAACTTGACCAATTTTTCCACTATCATCAGTTGTCTAATCATGACATCGATTTCTATTTAGCCCTAAAGGATTACCTACAAAAGATGATAGACAATGAAGAGCTAATGCTAGATGCCTCTAATCTATTTATGCCTCAAAACCAATCAATGCAAGTGTACAAAGACCCATTGAATGTAAACAAAAACCCATATATGATAATAGCATTCAAAATTAGCAACAACCCAAGACCTACTAGGCAGCCATTTGTGATTTGGATACCTCCTCATGATGAAAGGAATCCTTTAACTTCATCTAGTTCAAGGATTCCTTTTTTTGTAAGGATACCATCACCAACACCTCGCAATGAATCCTTTATCATTAGAGTGCCCCCTCCTACTATCGCCAAATCTACAAATCAACGTGATCAACATCCTTCTGTGGTGGCCAATGCAATGACATCTTCACAACTCAACAACAAAAAATCACCTACCAAACAATGCAAGAGGTTTTCCCCAAAGCATAATGCCAATGACAACAAGTAGACGAAAGCTTGGAAGGAGGTGGACCCATTGGATCCCACACCCATTTTAGCCATTCATATGAGCTCTAATGCTCAAAATACCTCAACTAGTCAACCAACAGAGGACCAAAAACAATAAGATAAGGGAAAGGAGGCCAAACAATAGACCTTGAAGCATGAAGTTTGCATCCTAGGTGAATGGAGGAAGTCAAATTCAACAAGAATGAAAAACCAACAACCAACAACAAATATTTTCTTAATGTCATGGAACAGGTTAGATAGTCCTTGAAATAGAAAAATACCTCTTAACTTGTACAACCTAGTAATAACTTCTTTTGCACACCGTGAAGCCTTAGTAAAGATGTTGAGTTCAATTTCTATTAGTAAGGACATACCTACCAATGAAGAGTTCATTCCTGCAATGATGGTACTGTTGGCACATTTTGGCCATTTTATGGAACAGTAACATTCAGGGCTTTGAGTTTGGTAAGTTACAAGAATTATCAAAGTTATATTCAAGGGCTGAGGGCATGTTAAAGCTTTGTGAATCTGGTAACATTTGTCCAATGGACAGTTGTGCTTGGGTTGGATGCATGCTGGTAATTCTCTGCCATTTTCTGAAACTTTTCTGGAATTTTTTCTGAAACTTCGATGAATAGTGTTCGCGCGATGAATAGTGTTCGAGCGTAAGATGAATAGTGTTTGAGCGTAATATGAATAGTGTTTGAGCGTAAGATGAATAGTGTTTGAGCGT